>CAUYRT010076104.1:0-11033 GCA_963574885.1 Lepilemur ruficaudatus
GAAATCCTGAAATTGACCTAGCAGGTTTTTTTTTTTTTTGAGACAGAGTCTCACTTTGTTGCCCTAGCTCACAGCAACCTCAGACTCCTGGGCTCAAGGGATCCTTCTGCCTCAGCCTCCCAAGTAGCTGGGACTACAGGCATGCGCCACCATTCCCGGCTCATTTTTTCTATATATATATCTTAAGTTGGCCAATTAATTTCTTTCTATTTATAGAAGAGACGGGGTCTCGCTCTTGCTCAGGCTGGTTTTGAACTCCTGACGTTGAGTGACTCGTCTCTTCCGCCCGCCTCGGCCTCCCAGAGTGCTAGGATTACAGGCGTGAGCCACCGCGCCCGGCCGACCTAACAGGTTTTGATTGATGGTTGTTTGGATGTAGTAATTCCGAAACTATTTTGGGGTGCAATCTAAGATTAAGCAAATTATTAAATATATCGATGCTTTGGGGGACAAGGTTCTCACTGTGGAAGAAAGGGAATGAAAATATTAATTTTTAGTTTTAAAAAAAGATGCTTTGGCTGGGTTCACTGACAAAACCTAAGAGGCAGTGAGCACATCCAACCCCAGATACTGGTTCTAAACGCCCCCGGTCTCACACTTAAAGGACCCAAGGCTTCTTGGAGAAACGGCTGAATCCAGGTCCAGGCCCAAGTGAGTGCACCTGCGCGCAAACACTTAGGGAGACATTGACCCCGGAGGCAGACACCAGGCTGAAGAGGGCCGGACAGGGAGCAGAACACAAACACCTAGCACCTCATTTCATCTCCACCAACTCCGGGGGGCGCCCCTCCCCCGCGAGCCCGGAGCCGCGCTGGGACCCCAGCCAGACTCCCTCACAGCTCGACACCCCGAAGGAGACCCTCCTCCGTGTCTGGTCCTGCCAGCACTGAGGCCTGCCTGTAGCCGCGGCCGGCCTCGGGGTGGACCCCACATCTGGCAGCCTGTTGGCTCCTCCCGCAAATCTCTCTCCATGTCCTTGTCCGCGCACCCCAGGACCCTCTGGACCGCCCACCGCAACCAGACCCCAGGGCCCCCCTCCAGCTGCTCCCCTCTCCCGCCCGTGTTTGCCTCAGGGCCCTCACACGTGCTGTTCCCTCAGAGCTTTTCCGTGGGATCGGCCTTCTCTTCACCCCGCAGAGCTCACCCTCAGGGACGCCTTCCTCACGAAGAAGGCTCTGCCCGCCCAACTGCCCACTTGTTTTCTTCTAGCACTTGCCCCTGTGACCTCTGTTTTCCCCTTCCTTACCTGCTCAGCCTCCCCGTCCCACACTGGCTTCTGGGCACTCACTGGGGCAGCCAGCGGGCAGCACACAGCAGGTGATCAACTCAACGAATGCGCCACCCGCAGTCCACCCGCGCAGTGGCTGAAGTCGGCTTTGGAGCCAGTCCCGTCAGAGTTGGGACCTCAGCTTTGCAGGTCCATTGAACAAGTCGTGTCACCTCTCTGAGCCTCAGTGTCTTCACCTGCCTGGGAGGTCCCGAGGCTCAGCAGAACATCCGTCACCCCGGGTTGCCAGGTCTGTCTTCCCCACACCGACAACTGCACGCTGAGCTTGGGGCGCGGTCTGGGGCCCGCCTCCCAGAGCCCTCGCAGGCCTCCCCAACTAATCACAGAGAAGAGCGCACCAGGAGGCCCCTCGATACGTCCGCTGTCACTGCGTGAGGGCCACAAGCAGAGCGCCCCGCAGACCCCACTGTTCCTGCAGGCCCTCTGATGGTAGCACCGGTCTTTCCTCAAATCCGATCCCAGCCTCAATGACGACAACACCCTCTTCCCCTACGGACAAGGCCCGTTCCCTTCTTCTCAAGCACCCCGCCTCTCGGCCTTGCTGTCCGCGTTTCACAGACGGGGAAACTGAGGTCTACTGCGGATAGAGGCTCTGGGTCCAGGAGGGCTTTTCTTGCCACTCGAGTGGCTGAAAGAAGCTGGCTTCTCACGCCGAGTGGAGGGGCTGGGAACACGCAGCAGAGCCGGGTCCCTGAAAGGCTGCCGGGGTATGCCCTCCGCCGGTCCCCTCCTCAGCACCCCAGGCGCCTCCAGTCCCCACCACTGCGCGGCCCCCGCCCCGCTGACCTGGCTCACGCTCCGCGCCCTCCCGGCACATTCACGCGCCGCGTAGCTCCGCCGAGCTGGCCGCACACTCACGTGCGCCGCGGCTCGGGGCCCAGCTGGCCAGCCGGCCACGCGCACTGCCACCTGCGCGCGCACCTGTGCCCCAGGTCAGGCCCGCGTGTCCCCACCAGAGGCCTTCCCCGCCCGGAGCGCTGCCCACACCTGCGCTCCCGGCCTCACCCGCACCCCGCGTCCCGCGCCCCTCGCCGCCCGCAGCTCCTCGCCAGCGCCCGCGAGTCCCGCGCCCCTGCCCGCAGCCTGGTGTCCCACCTGGCCTCGCCACCACTCACCGGCTCCCGGCGCGCCGGGCTCCTGGGCCCAGCCCATGGACAGCGTCCGCTGCGAGCCTCGGCGCCGCGGACCCGGGCCGCTGCCCGCCGCCGCCAGCCCTCTCCCCGGCGCAGCCTGCCCGTGCGCCTGGCGGCCCGCCCCAGAGCAGCGCGGCGCGGCGCCCCTCGTGGCCACTTGGGGCAGCGCGGAGCGGGAGGGCGCCGGTGGAGCTGCGGGAGCCCCCGCCACGCAGCCTGCCTGTTCGCCTGCCTGCCGCTTCCCAGGCCTCAGGGTCAAGGCCAAGCGTCCAGCCCTGCGTCGAGGACCCTCCGTTGCGCCTCGCCTCCCACGCCTGTGGCCAGGTCCCACAGGCCAGCTGTGCCCCGCCACAAGCATCAGACGCTGCCCTCCTGAGCGTGGTTCCAGCGGACTCTGCACCCACTTGCCTCTGCCACCCCTCACCTGGCGAGCCTCTGGCGCCCTGAGTCCCTATTCACCCTCTTTCCTCAAGGCTGGACCCTGGGCGCTCCTCTGGGCTCTCTTCCTTCTACCGTGGCCGGAACTTCGGATTGTCTGTGTCCCTGAGTCCCATGGCACAGGGTGGGCCTCTAGGGAGACTGCACACACACCCCATTCCAGGCCGCGGCCCCCCACGAGGGAGGGAGGGAGAGCCCAGGAAACTGGCCCTCAGGGAGGGTGGGCCAGCACTCCGAAGACACGCGGGTGCTGGGAGGATAGCGCTGTGCCGTTCACCTTTAGAAAGGGAGAGGGGTCCTGTCAGGATGCAGTGACCCTGGTAAACTAGTTCCACCTGGACAATAAAAATTTCCCGGTTTGTCCCTGTGGAGATGTCAGGACATCTGTCCTCTACTTCAGTCAGGACCTGCCTAATGAGATGTGGCAGGAAACCCAACCAACTTGCATAAGCAAAAAAAAAAAAAAAAAAATGTATTGGATCATGGAGCAGGAAAAGCCAAGGTATGCTGCTTTCAGGAGTAGCTAGATCCAGGTGCTAGGGGCCCACCTCCCCCATCTCCCAGTCCTTCTGTGACAGCATGGCCTGCAGCAGCTCTGGGTTGACACCCTCAGAAAGGGTGCATTTACCTGATTGTTGCAAAGACTGGCATGCGCAGGCTTGGGGGAGCCCAGCTCAGACTATTTCTGCAGCCCCAGAGTGAGGATGACAGGCCTGGGTGTTGCCACACTGCATCTGGGGCTAGCACTGGCTCTGTGTCAGCCCTGAGGGTAGAACAGGGTGCTGCTCTAAGCATGCCCTGAGGGTTGTTTCCAAAAGAACGGATAGGTAAAAACAACAGAGTCCAGCCCATTTCTCACATTGTTGGGGAAACTGAGGCCTGGAGAAAGCAGGCACCTGCCTGGGGCGTACAGAGATCTTAGTATCGATGCAGGTTGGGTGGTATCATCCAAAAGACCACCAGGATGGCTGAAGAGCAGAAAGGAGAGCTTTGTTGGTGTTATCAGTTTGAAAGCCAGGAAGAGATAATCTCTGGCATGGGCCAAATGTGGTCTTTCTCGGAAGAGGGCAAGGGCAGGTTGGTTTTATGCCCTGTGGGGTCTGTGCAACACAGTAGAGTCACACACATTCAGCAGGCTTGGGGCAGGACAGTGCTTGGCAGAGCAGCTGAAACACGAACATGGACTCGTCCACGGCCACAGCTCGAGGTCCCACATGGGTGAGTGAGGCAGGGATATGCCCAGGGACAGGGGAGACAGCTATGTCCCCTGAGGTCTCCCTTGTCCTCTCCGTGTTAGGCCTGAGCTGAGGATGTGGCATGTGCTGCAGTCTCCGCTGCCGTGGGTGTGACTTGGAACCTGGGGGCAGGTGTGGAGCTCTGCTTGGAGCTGTCCCAGTTTTGGGGGATGCTGGTGGCAGGCACTACAGCCTGACCCTGGGACATGTTGGCCTCACACTCCCCACCAACCCAGCTTCCTTCTTCATTACAGGGCATTGGAACAGAGACTGAGTGTCTTGAGGCCCCCACCGCCACCCAAGACATCCACCTTGTGGACATCTACTGAGGCCTATGTGTACTGGGCACTGTGGCGGGCACTGGGGATACAGCAGTGAGCAGGACACGAGTCCCTCCCGCTCAGAGCATGCAATTTAGGGAGGGGAGGCTGAGAACCAGCCATACCCGCAGAGGAATACTCTGGCAGAGGGCACTGAGTGTGGGAAGGAAGGGCTCAGGCAAAGCCTCCTCCACTCTAGCAGCAAGGAGCCAGCCCCGAAGCTGGTGGGAGGGTGCTGGGCAGAGGGGTTGCAGGGCAAGGCCTGTGGCTAGCATGGACTTTTTGCAGAAAACAAAGGAGGCTGGAGAATGCTAGGAGCCCGGGTGGAAGAGAACAGGTCCAGTGGGGCTCCGGGGCAGAGGATCTAGATTCTGCCCCCTGGGTCTGGTTTCAGGGGCAGGCATGGCCAGCAGTGCCCCCAGCAGGAGGGGGTGCTGTCCCCAGCTGCAGGGGTCCTAGCCTCTCTCAGCACCCCTGGCCCCTGCCTTGGTTGCCCCTGGCCCAGATGGCACCTCACACACACATGTGGCTCTGGGAACTCTGAGTTTGTCCCCTGCTCAGTGCTGGGTTGGTGGGGCCAGGGTCATTGTCCACTGACAGCCACTGGGGGAGAGGCAGTGGCAGGAGCCCAGCAGGAGGTGGGCAGGGAGAGCTGAGGACAGACATAGCCTAGGTGAGAGATGGGGCAGGCCCAAGGGCCATTTGTGGGGGAGCCACAGGGCTGGGCGATGGGAGGATGAGGAGAACATGTGGGAAGGGACACAGTGCTGAGGTCTGGCAGGGGCAGTGGGGCACCTTTCCCAGGGAGGGCCAGGCGCCCCTGCACAGCAAGCAGGATGTGCTGAAACCGTGGGGCCAGGAGGATTTGGGGCCATGTGCAGGTGGCTGGACTTGCGGGTTCAGAGTGTGGTGTGGGCCCTGGGGGGAGGAAACGACAGCCTCAAGTTCTGGAGGTGGCAGACACAGGCAGGACCGGCAGCCTATGAGCCCTTGGCAGCACGTCTGCACCCTGCTCTTGGCACAGCCACCGCAGGTGACTCAGGGAAGAGGCAGGCAGCAGCGAGGATGCTGAGCAGGATCACCAGTAAAATTAGAGAACAGTGAGGACAGAATTGACCAATGCGCTTTCTTAGCACAACCTACAACTCTTCTATTCTTGGGGCTGGTGGAAACTCCCCAGAGTTGTTAACATTACAAGGGCAAACCTCCAGGAGAAAGTCGTCACAGAGCCAGCTGTTGGTGGAGGTCACATTTAATTATCCTTCGTAGGACAGGGCCTGCCTGCCCACTGAGTCTGGGCAGAGACTGGGGAAGAGCTAGAGAGAAAGCAAGTGTGTGGGTGCCTGTGCACGTGTGTGTGTGCGTGGTGTGTCCAGTGTGTGTGTATGTGTGTGTGTGTGTGTGTGTATGCAGTGTGTGTGGTGGTTGTTCTATGCATGTGCATGGTATATATGTGCAGCACATGTGTGTAACATGTGGGTAGTGTGTGGTGCATGTGTGTGGTTCTATGTGCATGTGTGTGGTGTTATCTGCATGTATGTGGTGTCATGTGCATGTGTGTGGTGTGTGTGTGTGGCATCGTGCACTGTGGTGTTGTATGTATGTGTGTGGTGCTGTGTGTATGTATGTGGTGCTATGTGCATTTGTGTGCTTCTGTGTGCATGTGTGTGGTGCTGTGTACATGTGTGTGATGCTGTGTGCATGTGTGTGCTGTGTGCATGTGTATGGTGCTGTGTGCATGTGTGTGGTGTTGTGTGCATGTGTGTGTTGGGTGAGTGTGGGTGTGGTCTCAATCTGGATCCCCAGCAGCCATCACAAGATTGCAAACAGAGCAGTCTGAGGATAAAGGAAAGTACTGCAGATGGGATGCCCCAGAAAGCAGAGCCTGAGATGCGGGTGGGAAGGGATCCCAGGGCACTGGGGAAGGAGCAGGGAGATGGAAACAGGGAAGGAGGGACAGCCCATAAAGGATGCATTATTAGGATGGTCACCATCAGGGCCAACAAAGGCCCTGCCTGTTGGAGACCCTTTGGGGACCTGAATAGGAGGAAGTGCCTTAGAATTCTGCTGGGCACAGAACTCACTCCCACACCCCCTGCTTTCAGGCTGCTCCTGTATGAAGGCTGAGCATATGTTCACAATTCAAGGAACATTCCTGGGCAGAAAAGCATAATCTAAAAGCAGGCCACCTCCAGGCACAGAGCCACCACCCACTGCGCTGAGCACAGGCGAGTGAAATTTCAGCACAGGGCAAAACTTGCCTGCTACGATCATGATCATCCCTTGGGACACTCAGATTCCCTCAGGTCCCGTACTAAGTCCACGAGGTCACGTGCCCCCTGCACTGCCCTCCTGGGGTCCCCTCACCTGCAGGCAGTACTTATGCCAATCTAAGTGGTGTGCCAGGGTGACACACAGGGCTGGAGTCCTGGTTACCTGGTTGCCAGGCTGTCCGAGACATAGTCCCCTCACCCAGCACTTCTCACCACGAGGAGGCAGGGCTGAGCACCCTGCTGACAGAGTGGCTCCCTACGCTGTCCTGTCCTTGCTGTCTGCTCAGTTTCTGGCATGAGGCGCACAGATGAAGGGTCAGAGGGGCCCTGGGCAGGTCTCGGCAGGAAGTGTCCTACAGCGCTGAGTCTGCAGAAAGGGGAGGCTTCTCCTCGGGGTCTTCTGCCCCACGATCCTCCCACTGGGTTCCAGTGGGCATGAGGGTGTAAACCTCCTCTCCCTTGCTGGGTGCCCCTGGGCTCTGCCGCACCAAGGCTCCACTTCTCTACGGCTGGCAGATGTCAATGTGTGTGGAAGTCACCTGAAACACTCAGGAAAAGGCAGATCCCAGGACTCAGGCTTGGCTTGTGGGTGGCCCCAAACTCTGTATGTGTAAGGAGTGGCCCAGGTGATGCTGCTGTAGGCCGAAGACATGATAAACTGTAAGAAATGCTGACGTGGCCGGGTGCGGTGGCTCACGCCTGTAATCCTAGCACTCTGTGAGGCCGAGGCAGGTGAATCATTTGAGCTCAGGAGTTTGAGACCAGCCTGAGCAAGAGTGAGACCCCGTCTCTACTAAAAATACAAAGAAATTAATTGGCCAACTGAAAATATATACAGAAAAAATTAGTTGGGCATGGTGGCACATGCCTGTAGTCCCAGCTACTAGAGAGGCTGAGGCAGGAGGATCGCTTGAGCCCAGGAGTTTGAGGTTGCTGTGAGCTAGGCTGACGCCACGGCACTCTAGCCTGGGTGACCGAGTGAGACTGTCTCAAAAAAAAAAAGAAGTGAAATAAAAATACAGTCATGTGTTGCTCAATGACCAGGATATGTTTTGAGAAGTGCATCATCAGGTCATTTTGTTGTCATGGGAACATCCTAGGGTGTCCTTACACACACCTAGTCGGCATAGCCGATTGTGTCCCCAGGTTGCACAGTGTGTTACTGTCCTGAATGCTGCAGCCAGTTGTAACTTCCCAGCTGTGGGAAGTATTTGTGTATCTAAATGTATCTAAACATAGAAAAGGTACAGTAAAAACATGGTATAACAGTCTCATGGGACCACTGTCATACATGGGGCTTGTCACTGACTGGTACGTGGTGCAGCGCATGACTGGTTGAGTTGGTTTTGTGCCCCGTTTCCACTACTCTGGTAAGAATGAAATACATATGTACATATAAGCTACAAAATGCAAATTGGGTCATTTCAGTGATTCTGTACAGGGGTTAAATGCTCTTATGTTTGCATTTAAAACTGGCATTGAACAATATAAAGATGAATGTTCATGTTGATCACCTCAAATTTTAATTTTCTTTACTCAGAATGACATTAGATGGCATGCAAAACACACCAGCGCAAGTCGATAGACAGAGAGAGAGAGATGCTGGGAGAAAGGAAAATAGTGCTTTAACACCATTTCCCTGCTTTCCAAACAAGGGATCCCACCTTTTCATTTTGTGCTGGGTCCACTGCTTATGTGGCCGGCCCTGGGCTGAAGAGGGAAGAGGTGGGGACAAGTGTGTTTGCTTGGGTTTTCAGAACTGCCCAGACAGCACCTCACCCTTACCTCACCACCCTGCCTGAGTCCCGTTGGAGAACAGGTCACATGTAACGTGGGCCAGGCCACGACAGTGCCTTGCAGTAGATGACTCTCCCTGCCCGCTTCTCCCTCTCCCTGCTTTGAGCCTGGTGGTGTCCAAGCCTGAAGCGGACAAGGTGGGATGGGGCATAGTGAGGGATCATCAACAGCCACTAAGCTGTTGTCTGTCAGCGCCACACCTCTCTCTGCTCGGCTGGGGCTGAGCCACTGCACTGCCAGCTGGCTCCTGGTGGACCTGGTGGTGGGAGGTGCAAAGGCCCACTTAAAAGGCCCACTTGAAAGCCTATGCTTGCCTCATGGGTTGACCTATGTCTGCTTGACCTATGTCTGCAATAAAAAGAATATCCCCTGTCAAGGTAAAAAACAAAGCAATTAACTTATAACTGATTGATTATTTAAATTCCCCAGCTGCCTGCAGTTAGATTTTACTGCGCCTGCTTAACCCATAAAAAAATGTTCCTTGACTTAACTGATGCTATCTGCTTCTGTAAACTTGCTTGCTCAAAGATTATAATCAGAACAGGTGGTCTGAGGCCGGTCCCAGGCCCCACAGCTATAATATAATCTTGTCCCACCCTATAGGCCTAATGTCACGTAGTTCCAATGTAGAATAGTATAAGAGCTCCTTGCTTTTTTGGCTCAAGGCCATTCTCTATATGTAAACTCTGCCAAAACAAAAACAGTCGCTGGCCAGCTATTAAAAGACTCATAATTAGATATAATCTAGTGTCAAGTGGTCTTTCCTTGTGCTCCAAACCATAACAGGAGGCTCTAGGAGACAAGAAGGCACTTGCTGCTCTGCTGCGCCCTGTCCTGAGAGTGCGCTCCAGCCAGGGCCCTTCCCGCCGCCGACAGCGGAGGTTGGCTCCAGGCTCAGCCTTGCTGCCCCTCCCGCAGGGGCCACCAGCAGCCTGGCCGGGCCCCTCCTCACAGGTCGGGCTCCCACCCAGTGAGGCCTTCCTAGGAACTTTTAGGTGCTGATAAGCCCAGACTATTCTCCCCTTTACTCCTTAACCCCTAGAGGGCAGTAGCTGCCTCTTATGCCGATTTCTTTGTTACCTCAGTTTTCTCTTCTGCTCTGGAAGTCTTCCAACCTGTGTTTAACCAAGTCCCTACATCCAGTTCTTCATTGAGATACCTAGTGTGGGTCCTGTTTCCCTGACTGAACCCTGCCTGGTGGCCCCTCTTGGTACCAGGAGGGGGTCCCGGGAAACAGCTCCTCAAAGGTGAGAGAGCCAATTCCATCTCATGACCGGCAGGTCAAGTCCAGAACTCTCCTGCCCCTCCTTAGCTCCTGTTCCCCACTTGGCCCCTCGTGGGATAAAAAGTCAACTTAGTGAAAAGGACAGGATGGATGGAAGCAAAGTACGGGGAAGGGGAGGAACATCCGGTGCCCTCTGCCCTGTCCTCCTGGCTGCTGAGTACCCCATGCAGGGAAGGTGGAAGATTGAACGCCATGAATTTAGCAAGCTGGAATATGACATGGCACTGGGCATTGGAATTACTGAACTGAGACTGAATTTTTGACTCAGACTGATCACGGAGCTTTCTGTTTCCTGCGACAGACTGGAAAAGCCATGGGCTCCATCTGAATTTCTAACCAGTTGCTGCCCACTGACTGTTGGCGGATAGCGGCAAAAATAAAGTTGCACACTAATGACGTTGCACAAGCCCCTCTATTCAACATCCTGGTTACGTTTTGATTTTGTGTTCAAATACATCAAAATAAGTTTGTAATATAAATAATGTAAGGCAGCACTGGGATTCATGTAACTGTTTTTCTTTCAAAAGAGTTTTGTAATTTAGGAAACTTGAATATGGACTTAGTATTAATTTTAGTTTTTAAAGATGCATACTGGAAAACTGAGGGGTAAATTTTTTTGGGGGGGTACATACATTTCTTTAATGAAAGTCAAAGCCCATTACAATGTATCCTGTTACAATGAAAATCTTTACTTATTTTGGAAGCCCACTTAATTACTTTGAGCAACATTATATACAACCCAACAGATACAATGAAATAACTGACAACTCCTTGAAATGTTAGAGCTAAACCACAAAGAGTAATTAGATAATGTTGACAACAAAGTATTTATTCTCATACTGTGCTCAACACTAGGTGATACAGAAAATTCAGCTGGGAAAGGGAGATCAAAGAATTGTGCTTTTTCCTTGAACCTGACTTGGATAACAATGAGATGAGTAAATCCTAAGTGGACAAAATTTAATTCATTGTGCTTTTTATATATTTTTTCTTACTACCCATTTTCAGTTATCAAACCTTACATCTGTGCCTCTGGGTACTATTTATTTTAAGTAAAACGTAATACTAGGCATTCTTTATAACCATTTGCTACTAACTATAAAAAGTACACTCAGGTAAGTCCATAAAATCATTTTCTTTTAGAAGATAAGCATCAAATATTCCGGGAACTGTATTTTTAAAGGAGAAGTCAAATAAAACACAGTTTTTGTTTATCCAAACATGCATAATCCAACCTGAATATAAAGTGTACTCCATTGGTAAA
>CAUYRT010076106.1:0-66829 GCA_963574885.1 Lepilemur ruficaudatus
TGTTCTATCAGCATGTAGCAGGTGTTCAGTAAACACCAATGATTAATAACTTGTTGCTGTTACTCTGTATCTTCACTCCATCACTCTGTTCTCTTGACTTCCTCTTTTATCATTGGCCCATCCATTGTAGATTCACTTCTTCCTTCCCCCAGTACAGTTCTACTTCATTTATTTATGTTTTTTTTGTTTTGTTTTGTTTTGTTTTTTTGAGACAGAGTCTCACTCTGTTCCCTGGGCTAGAGTGAGTGCCGTGGCGTCAGCCTAGCTGACAGCAACCTCAAACTCCTGGGCTCAAGCGATCCTCCTGCCTCAGCCTCCCGAGTAGCTGGGACTACAGGCATGCGCCACCAAGCCCTGCTAATTTTTTCTATATATATATATCTTTAGTTGGCCAATTAATTTCTTTCTATTTATAGTAGAGACAGGTTCTCACTCTTGCTCCAGCCGGTTTCGAACTCCTGACCTTGAGCGATCCGCCCGCCTCGGCCTCCCAGAGTGCTAGGATTACAGGCGTGAGCCACCGCGCCAGGCCTACTTCATTTATTTATGGATTCGTTCACCAACTTGCACTGACAGCTACTCAGTGCAGGCCACATGCTGGGTCATACTGAGTACACTGACGCTGTCCCTGACCCGAGGAGGTCACAGCAGGGGAGAATGGTGCTACAGCAAGGGCAGGTGCTAAGGGCTGTGGGCACAAGGGAGGCACCCTCTCCAGCCTACAGTGGGAGTTGGGTGGGGGGTAGAAGGCTTTCTGGAGGGACCAGGGTTCCCTCTTCCTTGGCCAAGTCATGTCTTGGTTGGAACCAGGAAAGGGGAGGGAGGCACCCCTGGGATGTGTCCTTAGCACCTGGGTATAGATGACACCTCACTTGAAAGCCTATTGTAAGTACCCATTTTCTTGACTCACTGCCCACCAACCCCAAATTCATGGAGAAGCCCATCTCCTGGCCTGGCACATAAATGCTCAAAGGTGCCCATAAGAGCTAGTCAAAGGAACCAAGTATTTTAATCCCAGGAATCTGCCTGGGCTTGAACAAACCTGGGGACCCAACAGATTTGGAGCCTTCCTCTCCCTCCCAGGAGACCTGCCCTCTCCCTGCCCTGGTGAATGCTTACCTAATTTCTGAAGGAAAGGAACCTAAAACACATCTTCACACTGGGACACCCCCCAACCCAACGGGAAGGCTGACAGCAGCAGGACTGAGTCAGCAAATCCAGAAGGGACCTCAGGCGCATTAACCACAGGAAGCAGGAGACAGAGGCAGCGTTCATAAGACCAGCTCAAATCCTGTTACAGCCACATGTCACAGTACTTTGGTTTTTGCCACAGCAGAGCAGCCCTGAGCTCAATCCTCACACCCCAGAAATGCACATACATTCATGTGATTAAAATCATAGTTGACCAAAGCATGTACCTGAGGCCTCGTTATGGTGTGCAGTTTAAAAAGAGAAACAAGTCCAAATCAGCACCACCAAAGCCCCACTGGGAGGCGCGAAGACTTCCCTCAGAGACAGCAGAAGGGGCAACCCCACGCGCTTGTTCATCTGTAAGGGGCGACAGTGGGGCCAATAAGACAGGGCCACCACCAGCTGTGACCCTGGACAAGTCACTCCCCCAACGTCAGTGCCCTAACCTGAAAGATGGGACAACAGAACCTGTCCAAATATGAGGAAAACTAAATGAAAGGGCTTATCTCAAGGGCAGCCTGGTGCGGGGAGGGGCATCCTGGTGGGATGGGCATCCTCCATGGCCTTGTCTGGAAGACCCTCCTCCAGGTGGGTCTGCCCCGGCCCTGCCCTGCCCTCCAACCTCTGAACAACAGGAGGTAGGAGTGTTTCCCTGGGAAAACAGTTTGTAAGGCAAGTGGGAAGAACAGCACCTCCACCGGCTCTGACTGCTTAAAAATGCACATTGGCCCCCAACAAGGACTAGAGGATCCTGACTCATGTTTAAAATGAATTTGTGCCCCCCCCCCAACTAACTGCTGGTTTTCAGGGCTTTCTGCTTAAGGCTGAAGACTCCCTCTAGCAGCCTCACAAACAGGCTCTGGCTGTTTCCTGCCCCTAACCCCACACAGCAGCCCAGCGGAGCTGGCGAGGCCACGGCTGGGGTTCTGCGGGGCAGAGGCGGCCGGGCCGGCTCACTGCATGAGGTGGACGGTGGCCGCCTTGCGCATGAGCCGCTCAGTCAGGGGCGAGTTAGGCTTCAAGGCGTCCCGCTCCATCAGAAGGCTCCTGAGGGAACAGACACAGAGGTTCTGTTGTAGAACCTTCCAGAAGGATGCGGGGCCTGGTGGTCTCTGGACCCCAAGACGAGACACGGGCAGCCTGGGCTGCAGCACGGAGGTAACAGGACAGGCCAAGGCCCAGAGGCAGGAGGCCCGGCCTGGGGTGGGGCAGGAGGACGGGGAGAAAGCTCAGACCTCCAGGGCCACGTCCAAGCACAGCTGGTAGGAGGAGGGCCGGGACACCCAAGTTGGAGAGCACTTTGACTCTGTCTTAAAGAAAAAACTAGAAACCAAGAGAGACAAGAATTCCAGGGTGTGGATGTCACTGTGGCCTTGTCTGCCTCGGAGAAAAGCCGCAGCTCAAGAACTCATAGCTCACCCTCCTGCCCCAGTGCGATGCTGGGGACAAGAGGGACCAGGCAGGGGAGGGTGGCGTGAGGGGTGGGCAGGAAGCCACATTTGGGACTGCTCCAGGAAAAGCAAGTGGCAGAGCAGAAGGTGTGGGGAAGAAACCCAGCTTGAAGAAAGCAAGTACAGGCAGTGGGCGGCACAGCCCCTGCTGTGGACTGAATGTTTGTGTCCCCACTTTGTGGAAGACCAAACCCCAAGGTGATGGTATTAGGAAGTGGGGCTTTAGAGAGGTCATTAGGTCATGAGGATCGGGCCCTCATCAATGGGATTAGTGCCCTAGCAAGAAGGAACATGAGAGAACCAGCTCTCAGAGGAAAGGTCGTGTGAGTGCATAGCAAGAAGGTGGCTGTCTATGAGCCAGGCAGAGAGGCCTCACCAGAAACTCAACCCTGCTGGCTGGGCCTGGGGGTGGGGGCCCGCTGGGTCCCCTTAGTCAAGTTGAGCACAGTGACAAAGGAGAACAAATTCCCCTGCAGCCTCGCGTCTTCACAACCTCAAAGCGGGAACCACCTCAGCTAAGGGAGCTGGGAGCCTCCAGGCACTCCGGCGGTCCCTAGGGAGACCCCGGGTGGGAGGCGGGTGGGCTGGGAAGGGGGGAAGAGCTCACCGGGCCACGTTCTTATGGACGCTGGAGGTGCAGTTTATGGCGGCATGAATCAGTAGCTGGTTGAAGACATCTCTCTGAAATGTCAGTTGGGCAAGTGAGGCTCCTGGAAGGCGGGAGACGGATGGGAGCCCCCACCCACGGTGGCTGGCCTGTCCTTCTCCCAGGGAGGGGCTGTCAGAGATAAGGATATGCCCACATCGTGGGCACCAATACCCTGGGAGAGACCTGGGGGCTGCTGGGCACGCAGGCTCCCTGACCCAGGCCCGTTGGGCTCCCGCTGATGGCTGCACTGGGGGCAGCCGCCTTACCTGTGCGTTGCTGCCTCCGATCTGGATGATCCGGTAGCGGATGGGCAGGAGCAGTTCCACGACGCGGTCAGGGTTCCCGTCGTGAGCCGCCACCAGGGCCTGGCACAGGGGCAGCCCCACGTCTCGGGCCAGGAGGTGCTGACAGTTCTCCCCTGGGGATCTGCCAAGCCGAGAGAGCGCCCTCAGCAGCCTGCCCTGCCACAGTGTAGCTGTAGGGGAGGGTCGTTTCCTACTCAGCAGGTGTCCCCGGCCTGGTACCCCACAGCCACCCTAAGGGCTGAGGTGACTGAGGAAAGGCAGCCCAGCGAGGGGGGAGACCAGGGCTCCAAACTCGCATCCGGGTGAGAGTTGGCCCGTTACCAGCCACTGGCCCTGGGAAGGTCCCCCACCTTCTGGCCTCGGTTGGCTCAGCTGTAAAGTGAGTGTAACCGTACGCCCTCCCAGAACCGTCAGGAGTACAGGCGATGCAGGTAAAAGTCTGGCCCTGAAAGCCATGGACAGCAATGCAACCAGGAGAGAACGGCTGTGGCAGCCCAGGACTCCCAGGCCAGCCCTCACCAGTCGTTGCCAGGTACGATACCTGATTGACAGATGAGGAAACTGAGGCTGAGAGCAGAGAACTTCCTTGTCCAGGATCTGCCTGTACACACAGGTACCTCTGGTTCCAGGGCCCCATTGTGTCCCCCACCATGGGAAGCTGCCCTGTGACACTGAGGCTCTTGTACGCACCCCAGGGATGGCGAGGCAGCTCTGTGTCCTGGAGGAACCAACTATACCCCTGTGGGTCACACTCCCGTGGGCCACGCACCTGCAGGGCCCACACCTGCAGGGGCACACCTTAGGGCACCCCCAAAGCTGCTCTCTCAGGTGGGGCCTCCACCCCCATCTTCCCTGCAGGCACCGAACAGGCCTCCGCACGGCCAGGGACCCTCGCCCTCAGCCCGACATGGGCTTCTCCACGTACTCGCTGATGTCCTGCAGGGTGGTCAGCAGCTCGTTTGTGGTCTGGGGGTCCCGTGCACCCAGGGACGCCATCAGGAAGTGGGCGTCGTTGAACAGCAGGACGTGGTCTCGGCTGTGCTTCCGGGTCACGGGCAGGACGTCTTGCCACCGCTGGCCCACAGACACCCCTGAGGACACAAGGAGGGGACCCAGCCCGGCGTGAGGCTGCAGGGCACGTCCTGCCCACGGGCCTCCTGCCCCACAGCCCTCGGGGGCCCCATGACCTGCCGAGGCCTCTGCACTCCCAATTTATGTTAACTTCGTTTAATTATAAAAGCAATAGATGCATAAGGTAGAAAGCAAATTTAAAAAAAATACTAATGAAGGTTATTAAATGAAGTCTTTGACCTCTTTGACAAACCCCAAACCCTTTTAAATGTCCCTGAGGTCACCTCGAGTCCAGCACCTGACACATAACAGGCGCTTGGTTAATCTGTCGAGTTAGCAGCGAGCGTCCGTCCCCCTGTGTGTCTGGACTCCCCAGCTTGGGACTGTCCCTGTGTCTGCGCCACTCTCCAGCCAGCACCACGCCCACCTGCCTGTCCCCTACTCCTCCATAACTGTCACCCTCATATCTCACCCGCTGAACTAGACAATGGCTGGTGTGCCTGCCCGCTCTGCACAGTGAGGAAGCCAGTGGCTTCTCCTTCCCCTACCTGCCCTCGGCAGCCCCTCACCTCTCGCCCTTCCTCACCTCTGCTGGCACCGGCCCTGAGGCAGCCCGGGCCTGACGCGCCAGGCGGATTTCGAGCCTCTGCAGGCAAAGGGCTAACGGGGTCTCACGGTCAATGGGACTCAACCTTCCCTCGGGGCTCCCCCTACACGCAGTTCTGGACAGCGTTTGGCAGGACAAGAGACACAGGCCTCCCATCAGCCCCAGGTTCCGCTTCCAGGGCTAGAAAGTGGAGCAGCAGCCTCCTCCTGGGCCCCCTGGCCTCCCCGTGGCCCTCCTCACGGATCCCCTGGCCTCTTTGCCAACTTCATGGCCTCCTCGCTGCTCTCCGGACTCTGCCTCAGCCTGCCCCGTGCACAGGTGGGCTTCCTGGCTCCCGCCTCTCAGCCCCCTCCTGCCCCAGCCCAGCACGTGGAGCTGCCCTCCAGTCACTCATCCTGTGACAGGCTGCCGGCGTGTGTCCTGGTGGCTTTGAACAGGCTGTTCCCTCCGTGTGTAACGTCCCTTCCTCTGCCTGGCAAACCCTACACGTCCTTCCATGGTTCACATTTCACCTCCACTAGGGAAGCATTCCTGAAACCTTCCAGAAGCCGCTTGCCGTGCCCTCGCTCAGGTCCATGAACTGTCCTGCCCGGGCCTGCATCCCACAGTGCAGTTCTGACCCAGGGCCTGAGCCAGGCCCTTGTGGGTACAGGTTTGGCTCTGCTGAGCCTGGGGGCAGGGGGAGAACCACCTGGCACCCCCGCAGTGGGCTGGAGCCCTCCACTGCCCCAGAGCTATGGCCGCCCCATCCAGCCTCCCCGCAGAGCATGGCCAGGTTGAGAAACCTTCCGCAAAGCCAGGGAGTTGAGAAACGCCTGGCTCCCGTGTGCTAGGAAAGGAGGCAGCATCAAGACAGGTGGCCAGGTACCATCTGTACCCCAAAGGCCTGGCGGGCAGACCGTGGGAACGGCAACTGGGCACAAAGCTGGAGACCTTCACACGGAGGAGTGGTGGGAACTGGCAGAAAGGGCAGTGGGGCCGGCTGGGAGCACTGTGGCACCCAAGACAGCAGCCAGAAAGCCCGTCCAAGGCCTGCGGAGGGCCCGGGAGCAGCTCTCCCATGAGCTCTTGTCCAGCCCTGGGCCTGGGCCACGGCACCTCCCCTCAGAGAGTGGGAGGAAGGAGGCAGGGGCCGGGGAAGTACGGAGACGTGGCTACCTTCCATCTGCAGGCGGTAGAGCATGGAGCAGCTGTCCACCACGTCCAGCATTGCACCGCTGGCCCGCAGGCTGGGCAGGATCTGGAAGACAAGGGCCGCCCAAGGCCAGGCTCAGTGGTGACTTGCACAGAGCAAGCCCTCAGCAAATGGGGCCACCGCCATCCCCGTACCCCAACAGTCAGGACTGTCACCCTCACCCAGAGCTCAGGCTGCAACAGGCACCAGAAGGGGCATTGGGCAGACCTAAGAAAGAGCCCACTGCCCTGCACACCGGAGCAAGTGCCGGGACCAGGCATCTGTCCTCTCCCACTCCCAGACCACGCTGGCAGGAGACTCGCCTGGCCCGTTCATGCTTCTAGATTCAGCGCTGTTTAGCAGGTTACTCTGAGCACACGGTGCATGTCACCCTCATTTCTTACTATGACATCCTGACAATGTTGAAAGGCTTACTTCATGGGAACTTTACTAGGTGCTTTTCTCTGATGTTTAGATCCCAAATCACAAGCATTTCTGTGGTCCCAGATTTTATTATTCAGCCCTCACTGGGGTACCTGGGAGCTGTGAGTCAGGCTTTTTTCCTCTCAAAAGAATACCCAGGGGCCAGGAGCAGTGGCTCACACCGGTAATCCTAGGACTTTGAGAGGCTGAGGCAGAAGGATCACAATAGCAAAACCCTTGTCTCTACAAAAAAATTGAAAACTTAGCTGGGCATGGTGGCATGCACCTGTAGTCCCAGCTGCTTGGGAGGCTGAAGCAGGAGGATCACTAAGCCAAGGAGTTGGAGGCTGCAGTGAGCTATGATGATGCCACTGCACTCCAGCCTGGGACACAGAGTGAGACCCTGACTCAAAAAATAAATAAATAAAAAGAACCCCCAGGGGCCGCGGAGTTGTTGTGCGATGGGTGTGGAGCTTCGGTTTGGGAAGATGAAAGAGTTCTGCAGACGGAGGGTGGTGATGGGCGCACACGATGCGGATGTGCTAATGCTGCAGAGTACGCTCAGCTTTGTTATGTATGTTTTATGAAATAAACAAAAATTCCTATGGGTAGATCAATTATCTTCCCAAACAGAGGCCACCTAAAAGGACTGGAGAAAAGTCTGCAATTGTAGGATGATCCACTAAGTTTTGTAAATCTATCAGCACCTGTCACCAGAATGTCCCCATCACATGCCAGGTTACAACACTGCTTCTGGCAAAGCCAAGCCCAGGAAGTCTTACACAAGCAAGAACAACGTTCTTGCTGCAGCTGTCTGTTCTGGCTGGGACAATCCTGATGGACTGAAAGATCTATTCGAGACTACAAGAAAAAGTGCTCCAGTAAAGCACGCAGGGTCAACACGGACTTACGTGGTTATCATAAACGGTCAGCGCGGCCTCGTATTCGCCCTGGAAATAAAGCCCCCGTGATTACCATCTGGAGAAGGCAAATGTAACACTGAGAAATGAACTGGGACTGGCCGGGGAGGCCCCCTGAGCACATGGCCCCGACCTCCTAGGGAGAGGCACGGGCAGGGCCCAGGGCGTGGGTCTCAGGATGGGGACGGGAACCCACTTGCGCCAGGCTCTGCGCTCCCCAGCAGAGAGAGAGCAGAGCCCTGGTGCTGCCTGCCGAGGGGACAGTTCCTGAGAAACCATTATTTTTCCTATTAGAAAAGTTAATGTAACTATTGCTCTACAAACTGCCGCGAGCTTTTTTATGTATTTCCTTCTAGTCTTTTGTCTTTCTACATATATTTTCCCTACTCTACATTCAGCTGGGTCCACTGCTTTCTTCTAGACATTGTACAGTCATATTCTTGTGCCATGACAGGGTCCTTGTGTTCCAAGCATCTCTCTCTCTCTCCCTCTGGACACTTAGGGAGTGTGCAGTTTTTCTCTATGATAAAGAACACACAGGATCCCTGGGTCCACGGTGTCCCAAGCAGCTCAGGCGACTGCAATGTGGGTGAGGGCTTGGCTGTCTACTCCAGCAGCAGGGGCACTCAGTCCAAAAGATGTCCACGAATCATACACAGTAGACGTGATTTCCACGTGCTGACAGTGAAACAAATGCCCAAAGCAGTCCCAGCCTGGAAAGCCCTTTGCAAATGCTCACACTGCACTGCACGGGGCTTCCTCCCTTTAAAAGCGCAAGCGCAAGACACCACTCCAGGGATGGGAACAAAGAGCAAAAGCTAGAACCGTATTTCTTCCTCTGGACATCCCTGCAGGGAAGACAGCGCAGACGCTCACCTTACCTTTTCAATCAGATATAAAGCCCAGTGCCAGTAATTATGACAAGCAAGCATGTCAGAGTCCTGGGGAAAGAACAAGAGAATTAAAGAAAAATCTGATGACCTGTGGGGAAAAGACACAAGTGTTTTTTTATACCAACGTGGGAGCCATCATGTCCGAGTGCAGGAACGTTCAGTGGGCACCGCCCGTGGCCGGCTGTGCCAGCAGCTCTGCAGCACTTTAGCTCCGGGGGGCGGCCACTACTCTGTCTGAATTTGCCCAGGGGAAACTGAGGCAGAGGGAGGCCGCTAACTTGCTTGCCTCAGCCAGAAAGCAGCAGCACCAGGACCAACAAGAGCAAGTTACTTCAGCAGCTCAAGTTTCATCTTGTTCATGTGTGAGCCAGGAAAAGGAGTGACGGAGCCACCCCACGGAGAGTCCTGAGGCCACGGCGTGCGCCAGCAGCTCAGGGGACTTGGGTGAAACCGTGAGGATCAACTCCAGCAGGCAGCGGCAGAGCGGCAGCATAAGGGAGCGGAGCTGCTGTTCGGAGGGTCACGGAGGCCCGGAGGCCGCCTCTCCACGTGCAGCAGTTTTACGGTGAGACCTGCGCTTGGCTCAGAGCTGGCTGCTGCTAGGACATTCCCAGTGTGGGAAACTGGACTCATGGTCCCTGGCAAGGGACGGTACTCAGCACCCAGAAACCTAAAACAAACCCCGCTGGCCGAGAGGAGGGGAGCTGCCCCCTTGACAGAGGTGAATCTAGAGACCCGAGGGTCCTTCCCGGCTGCCCCCAGGCCAAGTACACACCCTCCCAGGCACTCAAGGCTTCATTTCTCGCTGACCCCAAGCACACAGCAGGTATTCAGTAAACACTGAGCAAGTTACCTTGTGTCCCCACCGTGTCCCTGTCCCAAGGGAGTCCCCCTCTCCCTTGAGACCACTGAGCTCACCTGTCCCAGCCCACCTCTGTCCAGAGGGCCCAGCCCCCACCATAACACCAGCCCTTCCTCCTCTGCCTCGACACCACCTGCCTCCCAGGGTCCACCCTGCACCTGGGCTCAAGGACACCAAACTGCCCGGCTCCCCTCTGCCTCGCAGGCCACCACAGGCTTTCGTGTCTTTGCTCGAGCTGGTGCTGGGCCGGGATATTCTGTCTCCCCCTTCTCTGCATAGCAAACACCCAATCATCCCTCAGTACCAGCTCAGAGGTCACCTCCTCCAGGAAGCCTTTCCTGACCACTGCCCCCCAAAGCCTGCTTGGATTTGATGCCTCCCCTGGGTTTCCACATCCCAAAGAGTGTCCCTGTCATGGTGTAGCTCATGCACTGCCAGGAGGCTGCTCTTTCCACTTGCCAGTCTGGTGAGGACAGAGAAGTCCGGGTTGGACCTAGGCTGCGGCAGGCACAGGCCTGGGCAGGGACTGGAGCCTGCCTAAACTCGAGCTCAGCAGCCAAATGCCTGAGGCGGGCACAGGAGGAGGAGAGGGAGCCCCAGGCTGTGTTGTCCACACCCAGGGCCGCCCCGCCAGGCCAGAGGCCACCAGGAGCCTTGCGGGCGACAGATGAAGACATCAGAGGATAACAGCCAGTTCTGAGATGACCCAGCCTCAGCCACCCATGATGGCCACGCATTTGGGGCCAAGGGCTCCACAGATATGGAACAGATGAGGAAACTGAGGCTCAGAGTGTTCAAGTTCTTGCCCCAGGATAGAGCCAGGCCTCAAGCGCAGGCATCTCAGGCCACACAGAATCAGAGTTCCGGGAGGAGAGTGAAGCCTGCCAGTGCTGCGTCTGGCCAGGCCTCCCGGGCCCCGGTCCTGCCTGGGCAAGCCCTTGCCCATCAGCCGGGAGGGCGTGGCCGCACCAGCTAGCCCCCGGCCCACACCAAGCACTCCCTCTGGCAAAAACTAACAGTGTCTGCCTGGGAGCCAACGGCTGCCAATGCCCCCAGGGCCTTTCCAGTCCCAGTGCCTGGGGACAGATATGCGTGGGAACCTCAAGCTCTCAATCACCTGCTTTACCTAAGACCACTCCCAGAGAGGCAGTCATCTGCCTCCAGTAAATGCATCGGGCTGTCATCTGCCTCAAGTAAATGCATCGGGCTGGGAATGCCCCCGGCCGGGGAGCTGCTCGGAGGGACACAGGTGGCGCTGGCTGCTCCACTCCCACTCTCCTTGGTCCACACACTCACGTCACTGAGCATCTGCCGCTGGTGCCAGGCCCTGGGAGAGACTCGCCACCTCAGCCCTAAGTGCCCTGGGAAGCCCACCATGGTACAGAGAAGGGCAGGACAGCGACCCCACCTGGACAGGTGCGAGGCTGTGCGCTAGAGGCCAGGCCTGGGACAGAAGGCCCACAGGGAGGAGTAAGGGCCTCCACCGCACGGGGAGAGGGACGGAAAGGCCCACAGAAGGCACGGAGCGGCCGCTGGGCTGGGAACAGTGAGGCCACAGCGTGGTCAGGCCCCGGGAAAGAACTCCTCCCCAACAAGGCCTGGCCCCGCATGCCAGTGCTGCAGGCTGTCACTGCACCAGCACCTCCACGGACTTCCCTTCCGTCTGCGCTGTGCCACCTTGAGGCACCATGGCTGCGGCTGAGCCCCAGCAGGAAAGGCAGCTCGGAGCCTCACAGGCCTCGTCCCTGCCAGGCTCAGTCCTGGCAATTTCCTGACCCTTCACAGCCAGATGCCTCAGGCCAAGACCAATCCTAGAACTGCCCACAAAATGCAGGCAGGCTGGGGGGCTGTGGGGCTCTCAGGGCACGCTACGGCGCGACAGGAACACCTCCAAGCTGAACGCAAGTTCCGCGAGAACCAAACCACAGCTGGACTCCTATCCACAAAGCCGCAGCCCGACTCAAGGTGACGCTCTGAATCTTCCAGGGCAAGGACCCGTGGGCCAGAATCGTACCTTCCAGTGGTTCTCTGAGCGCTGCATGAACTCAAGCCCCTCCTTGATCTCTGCCTTCATCTCGTGGATGTGGGCGACGGTGTGCACCGACCACGCGTCCGTCGGGTTAATGGCCAAGGCCTGCAGGGGTGGGCGGGAGGAGTCGGGGGTTAGTCAGACTGCCAGGGCCCGGCTTCCGGTGTCCCAGGGGAAAGAGCGGCCTGAGCTGGTGGGGGCGAGAGCGCGGACACGGGGCTCCGACTCAAAACCATCACCATCCCAACGACCAGCACCGTGGCCCGCGGGCCCAGGGCTCACCAGCTTGGAACACCAACCACAAGACGCTGACATGGAGGGTCTCACTGCACACTTCACAGATGAGGAAACTGAGGCTCAGGGAGGCTAAGCGACTTGCCCAGGGTCACACAGCTTGATGGCAACATGGTCTTTCCAAAGCCAGGGCTTGTCCCCTGACCCCACAGCTTCCTATATACAGCTGAGTCACGTGTCACCTGCCGCCCGACCTCTCTGGGCCTCAGTTTCCCCTGGTGGAAGGGCCCCTGATGCTGCCTTCCCCTTGGGGAAGTGGCCACTCTCCGCAAGAGCACAGCATGGACTCTTAATGCTCCAGTGGGCTGTGGCTACTGTCTCGTCCCACCACCACACACGCGGTGACCACACACACGGCTTTCCGGGCCCAGAAACAGCTGGCTCTGACGTCACGGCTCTGAGTGACAACTGCCATTCACTGACCCTGGAGTTTGACAGTGACCAGAGACGCAGGCAGGACACATGGAATGCTCCTCACTTCCTAGCAGTTTCGTTCTTCTATTTACGTGTTCAGTGCATGTTTGCTGCGTGCCTACCAAGTGGCAGGTGCAGAGCAGTAAACTGAGGCTCACAGAGGTCACCTAGACTGGCCCCTGCCCAGGTCTCCTGCACTAAATCATTGGTTGCCCTCAGCCCTGCTGCCTCAGTCACCCACACGCTTCACAGGTGTCCAGCAGCCCCGAGCACCTCTGACCTGGCCTGGTACCTGCTGCAGGGTGGTGGCAACAGGTTGTCCCCAGCGAACCCCACAGCCTTGCTCACACCCAAGGCTTCTGTGGGCCCTGTGCGCCCCACACGGGGACACGGAGAGAAAGGAGGCATGTCTATAGGGACTGTGGGCACCCCCAGGCAGTGAGCACAGGACACTTGGAAAGACTGTGGGGCATAGTCTGAGCAAGCTGGGCACTGGGCCCCAAGAAGGGACCCCCCCTTAAGCCTGCTGCTTGCACATCTGGCAGAAGCAGATTTGAAGGCTGCAGCTATCGCGTCCTTGAGGGGCTGCACAACTTCCTCCCTCTCTTGGAAACCTTCCAAGCTTCTCTGGGAAAGTCCAAACTGGCTTCCTGGGGCACAAGGCCCAGCCCAATTGGCCCCTGCCTGGCCGCTCCAGCCCTGGCTCCTGGCACCCCTACACCCTAAGTCTCAGCCCAGGAAGCCACGTGGAGATCCAGGTCCCTGAGCTCCGTGGCTGTGCCTTTGCCCACTGCTGCCTGGCTAGCGGTTCATGGCTTCTCCCGCCCCTCGCTGGCCTGGGACTACAGACACACGGTCCACGAGTTGCCACCCTGAAACCATGGTAGCTTGGTCTTCTTGCTCTTGTCTGTGGGGTGCTGGTGTTGGGTCAGAGAGTGGGCACCCGCAGGAGGAAGCAGGGAGGGGGCCTCCAACGCTTCTCACTCCTGCGAGGCATGAGCCTCCATCTTTTGGCCTCCCCTGGGGGCACCTGCCACGTGTGGCTCACCACAGCTGCCCATGTCCAGAGTTTTGCCAGCCATCCCGACAGCCGTCAGAGCCCAGATGGATGCCCCCTAACAGGGGGTCCAGCTGTGATGGTCTCTGAGGGACCTTCCTGCGGCTGACCCCTGGACATTGGTGCCTGGTCACCCAGGCCATGGAGCCAAGATCGCCAGGAAGCCACCCAGGTACTCCCCCAGCCCTGACCCGGAGCAAAAGTAGAGAAGCACCCACCCTGAGCCTCGAGTCTAGGCTTCAATTCTGTAATCAGAGCAGTGTTCAGAGACCCCCTGGGCCCCATGGGCTTTCTCCTGGGGAGGGTCCTGCAGGCCAATGAGGGCAACTGCTGGGAAGCCGGGGTCTAGCCTGGGCAGCTTAAAGGACAGCCTTTAAACTGATCAGGTAGCCTAGGAGACAATCCGGCTCTGCCATCTCTGAGCTCTGTGGCCTTAGGCACACTTTGGACTCTCTCTGAGTCCCTTATCCAGGCAACGAGGAGTCTAATGTCAGGTGGGCAGAGACGTGTGGACGCAGGCAGGTGTATATAAAGTGCCAACACTAAGCCCAGCACAGGAGCATTTGTTACTCCCGTATGCATGACGGCCCCTCCCTGGGCCTCAGTTTCCACTCCTGCAAGAAGTGGAAAGGAAGGGAGGGACCCCAAGAGCAGGTAACACTGACAGCCACAGGCTGCCACTTGGTCCTGGGCCCAGTGTGCCCACCAGTCTCCATGATTGGCAATCACTGCCCAAATCACTGAGCCTCGGGTGCCGTCAGTGATGCCGGAAATGTGAAGTTCAAGGAGGAAGAACCAGGGTGTACGATCACTTCCCACCAACGTTCCTGTCCCACCAGACAGGGCCACCACTGTCTGCAGCCCAGAGTGAGCAAGGTGACCGCAGCCTCCCTCAGCCTCACTGTCCTTGTCTGCAGGTGCAAAACCATCGCTGGCCGAGGAATGTGGCTCTGAGGACCTTGGGAGGCACACGAGTGACAGACACTCGGTAAGCCCCAGGCACGCGGCAGCTGACCACACTAACAAGAGCTCTCCCCAGAGTCTCCGTGAAAATGGGCCCAGAAACGGGGTGACTCAGCGGGGTCCCACAAGGGTCGGGCACCGGGGGAAGGGCCCTCTTACCTCTTTGGCGAGCTTTTCTGCCTGATCGTACAAGTTGGTTTCCATCAATCCAAAAGAATAGATGCCTTTCACGTAGCTAAAAACAGAAAAAGTATCTCAAAACACAAAGAGGGACTGGGTAGCAGGCCGAACTGTGTCCCCCGCAAGAGATGTGCTGAAGTCCTAACTCTCGGCAGCTGTGAATGTGACCTTTTTGGGAAGTAGGGTCTTCACAGATGTAATCAAGTTTAGATCCGTTCACACTGGATCAGGATGGCCCTAATGCAACAGCCAGTGTCCCTAGAAGAGCCCGTGTGAAGATGTAAAGGCGCAGGGACAGGGAGGGAAGGCAGCAGGTGGAGACAACGTCACACTGAGGCAGCTGCAGGAAGGAACGCCACGGCGTCCAGCCACCACTGGGAGCTGGACGAGGCAAGAAAGGATCCTCCCCGGGTCATCCGGAGGGAGCCAGCCCTGCTGAGGCCCGACTTGAAGTTCTGGCCTCCAAAACCGGAAGTGAGTCAACGTCTGCTGCCCAAAGCCACCCAGATTGCCTCACTTTGTCACGGCAGCCGCGGGAGACTGACACACACCCCGACCCCGCGCCAAGCTCTGTGCTTCTCAGCATCTCAAGGCTTCCGACCGGTGAGGGGCAAAGTGAACTGCATCACCCACACGGTCGTCCCCAAACCCAGCACTGACAGCATCCCCCCTCCTGAGAATCAACACGGGGTCTTTGCTGAGGATGACGAGGGTCCTCTTCCTGCTGTCTGCCTGGTGACACCACCCAGAGGCCTGGCCCAGGATCACCTCCCTGGGAAGGCTGCATGACCCAAGGGCTAGCAGTGGTCCATCCTCTGCACCCGCAGCCCCATGCACGGTCCTCTGCCCAGCCTGGACTGCACTCGGGGGATGGCCAGGCCCCTCCCCAGCCCTAGACCCCCGCAGGGAGTGGGCAGCTCACTCTCTAGCCCAGAAGAACACGCATCGCTGAATAAACACATACTTCCACTTCCCATCTGTAACCACTGGCACCCAGGCAGCCACACGGGAAAGAGGTGCTCTTTCCTGTGGTTTTTTTGGGGTTAGCGAAAACAAGATAGAGCCATGTGTTTCTACTTGAGATTAAGATGTTATCTTTATTACTGTAGCTTCTGTACTCACTGAAGCAGTGTTCCCAGAGCACTGGCTTCCAGAATTTTCTTTTTTCTTTTTTTTCAGAATTTATTCAGTGCTTACTAGGGTCATTTAACCCTCAACATCTAAACATTTCTTGAGCACATACTGTGTGTCAGGTACTATCAGGCTCTTGTGATGGTACGTTTTACGCATGAATCATACCCAGCTGTTTGGTCAAATGCCAGTCTAGGTGTTTCTGTGAAGGCATTTTGTAGGGTGATTCACAGTTAAATCAGCAGATTTGAGGAAAGCAGATTACCCTCCATGGGTGGTTGGGCCCCGTCCAATCAGGTGAAGGCCTTAGAGAAAAGGCTGAAGTCCCCAGGAGTTCTGCCTGCAGCTGCCCTCGGACGGGAGACTGTGCTGCTGACCGCCGCAGGTGTCTCCAGCCCGCTGCCCGGCCCTGCAGACTTTGAACTTGCCAGCCCCACAATCACATGAGTCCATTCCTTAAAATAAACCTGTCCATTTCTCTCTCTCTGCGACACACGTGCTATTGGAGCCGTTTCTCCGGAGAGCCCTAACTAACACAGCTCTTCAATCTATTAGCCTGTTTGAACCTCACGACCACCCTGTGATCAAGACGCAGCGCAGTCCATCAGGTGTGGTGGTCACTGGGGCTGTCCAGAGACATCCCAGGCCTCCTCTCTTCCCAAGCACGAGGTACAGCTGTACTTCCTGGTCTCCTGTGGGTGGGTCAGGTCATGTGGTGACTTCTGGCCAAAGACTCGGGGATGGCAGGTTATTCCTGTCACTTTGAGCCCTTAATGGCCATTGTGAGCCCCCCGGGAGAACTCACTTTTCCCTCTGAGCGACGGTGCATCAGAGGACAGCTGCCGCATCAGCTAGGACCCTGGAGGGGGACGGGACATGGTCGCAGGTCCCTCGGCCCTCCTAAGATGGACATGTTGCATGGTGAGAAATAAACCTTTGCTGTAATAGCTTTGGGGAAGAAAATCCAGGGAATGTTTGTTATTGCAACAAAACAACCCATCACAACCAACACATGATGGTGATGGTATTGTGCCATTCGCAGGCGGGACGAAGATGAAGTGAAGAAAGTGAAGCCTTTGACTTCAGAGAACGAGGGGAAGAGCAACGGTAATCTCACGGCTTTTAGGACAGTGCCAAAAGAATCGCCCTATTTTTAGGGCAGGAGAGAGACAGATTAAGGAATGGAAATGATGTGACTTCCAAGCGACACGCACCTGCTAAGGGGGACGTCAGGTGTCCAGAAGGGGTAAATGCGAGCGACAGAATCGCGCATCTGCTCCTGGTAGCCCAAGTAAAAGTAGGCATCGTGGGAGAATTTCAGGGCCAACGCGTCTGTTGGGTGGTCCCGGAGAATCTGTTCCCATAGTTCACAGGCTTTCGGGAAGTTCCTGGAAGCCAAGAGAGATTTCTCAGCAACACTGAGCACACAGTCCACCTACGTGGGGAGCGTCGAAGGCACCGCTTCTCACGAAGGTCATGGTCTGCACTGAATCGGTTTCTGTGTTAGGTTATAGCTCAGAAAATTAAAAAAACAATGGGAAAATTTTACTCTCTAGTTCAGGTTAAAGAAACACTGGTTTAACAAGTGGCCAAGGGACTTCCACTGGAGACCCTGCGCCAGCTGCGGGAAGTCTCCGAGGTAGAATTCCACACCTGGCTGACTCGCCAGGAGGACCGGGACAGGACTTTCTCAATCGCAGGGTTTGGAACCCCTGCACCCCTGCACAATGAGCTCAGGTCACCTAGCTCTGCGGGGCGTCTCACCTGCCCGAGCGGACACGAGGCTGTCCCAGAGAGCATAGGGACCACCGTGGGAACGGAGCGGGTGACCTGGGAGGCAGTGTGAGGGCAAGTGGCATATGCGGGAATGTTTTCTTCTCCCTTCTAGTCATTTCTGTAATGTGGCCCTATTACTTATGTAATGGAAATAATACACCACGTATTCAATGACACCAAATAGTTACTCTGAACACCAAGTTGGGAATCCCGCCAACTGCTTCCTCATTCGGCACTCAGCCGAGGACGGAGCAGCGGGCTGCAATTTCCCATCGGAGGAGCCCAGAAGGTAGGGCAGGACCGCGCCCAGGCCACCCCCCGCCCAAGGACACTGGGAAAGGGAGACCCTGTCAGGCCAAGCGCAGCCTCGGAGGCTCAGCCCGTGGCCGGGGTGGGGCCTCACCCCTTGGCGAAGGTCTCTATGGCGGACACGTGCAGCTGCTCCCGCGGCGTCAATGGCTGCGTTTTCGAAATCTCCACCATCGTCTTCACAGCCAGGTCCAGCTCTTTGTCCAGCCTCACGGAGCTCCCAGTGCCAATCAGCACGAGGCCGTTAGAGATGGCGTGGCCCATCACTGGCGAAGGGTTGGAAAGTGGCCGGTGACTCAGGTGAGGGAGTGGCAAGTCTCAAAGCGCCCGCAAACACATATCTGACGGGGCGTTCTGCTCAGTGCCAGGCACTGGATGGCGCGGTTAGGGGCTGTCTGCAGACTCATCAATTAACTTTCACCACAACCGGTACACAGCCTCCATGGGCCACTCACAGATGCTGCTCCGGGGGGCTCGTCTAAGGAGGCCCCGGAGCACAGAAGCCACGATCGTGTCTGGGCTGCTCTGGCCGCAGACAGTTGGCAGGGAGGGTGCCTTGTGGCCCCTGCAGCAGCCTTGCTGGCAGGTGTGCTGGCCCCCAGGCCCTACCTGGGCTTCCCAGCCCCCACGTCGAGGGTGGCAGGATGTCCCCCAGTGTCTGAAACCCAGACAGGGCCCAGGCTTAGGACCTGAGGCCCAATCATCGTGGTGGGACCACCCAGTGGACCCTGCTTCTGACTGGGGGCTTGAGTTCTGCTCAGAGAGCCTGACCCACCCCTGGCTACTGCTCCCCGCTCGGCTGGGCTCAGCTTCCCCAGTTCTTCCCAGTTCTTTCCGCGTCCTGTCCTTGCCAGGGTGGGGTGAGCGCCCTGCCTTCAGTGTGACCAGGCTGCAGCAGTGGGAGAAGGGGGTGCCCTGCTGCCCCGAGGAGAGGACTGTCCTTCTCCCAGACCTGGAAACTTGCCCCATACTGGGGCCACCCACCTGGAGTTCTGGAATGCACTGTGCTGACCTCCCCATGCCCACTGCACACACAGCCACCTGGATGCCAGCCTCTGCCACCTACTGGTCCTCACCCCATCCCAGTCACTCTGGGTAAGGCCTCTCCTGTCCCCTGACCAAGGCTGCTGTAGCCATCTCTTGCGATCCAGAGGTCTGGGCTGATCCCAGCCCCTCAACTACCAGCTCGGTGGCTTTGGGTACATGACTTACTCACGCTGAACCATGGTTTCCTCATCTGAAAAGTGGGATCAGTGTCTTCCTTGTGGAATTGATGGCAATTAGAGAAAAAATTTGAAAACTGCCTTTGATTAGAGCCTAGCATCTTTATGGTAACGGCTGTTACTCCAAACCCAAGCCCGATGGAAGCTGTCCTCTTCCCTCCCTCTGTGCAAATGCCAGCCTGGTTGCTGCCGCCCACACGCCTTCCCCAAGCCAACTGAGTCCCTGTGGTCAGGGAACGAGACAGGGCTGGATCTACGAAACCAGGCTCCTCACCCAGGGAAAACGTTACACACCGAAGGTCGGGTCTGCTGCTTTCAGCTTTGACAGGCAGCCCTCAATGCCCCCGAGGCTCTTGTCATTGGTCCACTTTACATACTGAAATAGAAAAGGTAACACAAAGGTGTCCTCATGGAGTCCTTGGATCACATTAACGATGACATGTATCTAAAACCAGATTTTTTTTTCCTTTCTAGAACATTGAGCGTTTTCTGGACTCTAACCCCAAGAAGGCACAACTTAGTTGATCTCATATGAAGAGATTAAACACATATAACTCAAGGCTCACTTTCTAGGGCTGAGGATGCCACCATTTCCAGAAAAAGAAACATCAAAAGGAAGGCTCTTCCTGGCAGGTGACCTGCTGCCCATCGGCTTCTTCAGCCCTACGAGGGGCCTTGAAATTGGTCACCAAGATAGGGACATTTCTGCTTCTTACTCACGTCTTTTAGAAATAACCACAGTAAAATTTCATCACAGAGAATTAGAAAAGGACACAAAAGCCGGAAGCTAAAACTTAATGTCATATCTTCTCATCACCATTTTCGACAATTGGATATATTTGTTTTTAGCCCTTTTTTAAAATGACTCTTTTTTAAAAATCCTAGAACGACAATAATGCATTGGATTTTAAAATGTGCCCTTTGAGTTGTCCAGCCTACAGCTACACAAAAATCAGCACACGCACTTTAAAGAGAGTCAGGGGAGCTGGCGCGGAGACTCAAAGAACCCAGGTTCTAACGCAGGATGGCACAGAGACGCCAAGACGCGCACGCAGTACAGAACACGCACAGGCTGGGAGGACGAGCTGCCACCGAATTGGGGAAACGAGGCCTGTGTCAAATTGAGAGCTCTACAGAGGCCAGTAAGGAACCGCAGAGGCAAGCGGGCCAACGCTGAACAGAGGAAGAGCTCAAGGGCACGTGGTGGAGTCCCTGGCAAGGACAGCTGGGAGCAGAAGTGCCCATGGCTGAGCTAATGAAATTTCATCAGTCTTCCTGTTCAGCTCGTATGCTTCTAGGAGCTTCCCTGGTCCTCATGCTCTACAGACAGAGTCAGTATGTGGCATTCTCGCGGCTCTGGGGAAAGGCCAGCTTTAGTTTTCCATCGGTGTATTTAGACCTAGGTGCATCCTGGTTCTATCTCTAACTCACTAGAAGATCCTAAACTCAAGTTGGTTCAACTCTCTGGGCCTCAGTTTCCCCCCTGTCAAACAAACTAGTTGGACCTTACTTCTGAGACCCCTCCTAGTTCTAAAACTACAGACTTCATCATCGCTGTAGAAATGACTGTTAACATGTCGGAAGGTCTTGGCACGGCCCTAGGTGAGAGCAGTGTGTTCACAGATTACACCCAGGACAGGATCCCACGCCCAACGGGGCAGAGCCCACATCAAACCCTCAGCAGGCCACGGAGGGACACCTGTGGAGGCTCAGCACAAAACCATCCCCTATGGTGAGCCCCCAGCTCTCTGCCCACCACTTAGGGACCTGGGGAGAGAGGGCGGTGCAGAGGCTCTCTCAGCCACGCTGAGGGTTCCGCATGTTCCCAAGTCCTTCTGTACAGAGTACATAGATAGTATAGCACCTTAGGGTCACAGTGCACCTACTACACCTTAGGTCACAGTGCAATTTAAAAAAACATTCACCAATTAAAAACCCTGCCCATAGGCCGGGCACGGTGGCTAATGCCTGTAATCCTAGCACTCTGGGAGGTCGAGGCAGGTGGATTGCTCAAGGTCAGGAGTTCGAGACCAGCCTTAGCAAGAGAGAGACCCCGTCTCTACTAAAAAAAAAAAATAGAAAGAAATTAATTGGCCAACTAAAAATATACAGAAACAATTAGCCAGGCATGGTGGCACATGCCTGTAGTTCCAGCTACTCAGGAGGCTGAGAAGGATCGCTTAAGCCTAGGAGTCTGAGGTTGTTGTGAGCTAGGATGACGCCACGGCACTCTAGCCTCCGGCAACAGAGTGAGACTATCTCAAAAAAAAAAAAAAAAAAAAAAACCCTGCCCATAGACCTCCGCAGAAGGGGCCACCGCTTCTCTCGGCAGGCGTACCTGGGTCAGGATGGCATCAAACAGCTTGCAGGCTTCGTTGCTCGGGGTGGAGAGTGGGAGCCCAGCATCCTTCCACGCCTGCACATAGCAAGAAAGGAACACCAGGGCCTTATTCCAAACAGTCCTTCAAACCCAAACACACACAAACCCCAACGCCCAACACACGCACAGATCTCCAAATGCCGAGCAATCGTGTAGATATGGGCTTCTGCAAGATGTGGCCTTGTCAGGCACTCTCAGATTCCACAGTGTAGAGCAGAGAGAGCTGAGCCCGGGTCCCCATCCAAATCCCAGCAACCTCTGAACAGCTCTGTACCCTCAGGCAAGATCCTCCCTCTCAGACCCTTGGCTGCCCCTCTGTAAAATGGGCTCGGGAGGCCCGAACAGGATGACTGTGAGCAGACATTGGGTAAATGTCTCAGCATGACAAGGGGTCTGGAAGGCAAGACAGAGGCCTGGGCGGTGTTTCCATCTGGCTGGCAGGGTCACACTACATGCCAACCACCAGAGCACTCCTCCCATCTCTCCACCGTGTCAGACATCTGACCTCCAAGTGCAGCACTGCAAACTTCTCCCAGGTCAGGTTTGTTCACAGTAATGGCTGCCCTTGGTGTCCTGCCAGGGCACTGCCTGATGGCTCCTCTGGGCAGAGGAAATGCCCTGGCCAGCACAGAGGGCCACCTTCTCAGGTTTGGTATTGGGTAACTGTGGACAAGCCGCTTGGCCCCTCTGACCTTCATGTTCTTCATCTGCAAAATGGGCTCAGGCTCCCTGCTCTGGGTTGGGTGGAAGGAGACCCTCACTAGAGCCAGGCCTCCCTGCGAACCATGCCATGCTCAGTGAGCTAAGTTTTTGGGAGCTCTTGGGGTCATCTGGACCTCAAGGGGCACCGCTTGTTTCCCTTGATGGGGACCTCACAGGAGAGTCCCCTGGTCCCTTCTATGCGCTGCCTCGGAAGTGCCCGCGCGCCAAGTGCGGACGCCCGCGCCCCGCGCCCCAGCCAGGTCCATAGCCAGACCCCGGATTACCCGCAGGCCCGATCCCGCCCGCCCGGCACTGGGCCACCCCCAGGGTCCTGGCGCCCGAGGGGGAGCTGGCCGGGGAGACCTCCGCGTACCTGGCAGTCGCGCAGCGGCGCGAGCGCGGCCATGGTGCGCTGGGTCGGGGTCCCGCGAGTTTGGGCTCCGGGCGCCGCCGGCCTTCCGGGGAGGGGGCGGGGCGGACGCCCGGGGGCGGGGCGGGGCGCTCTCCCGCCCGCTTACTGGTGCGTTTCGGACAGACCCGCCCAGGCCCCGGGGACCCGCCCGCTCCCGAGGCGCAGCCGAGCGACTCCGCACCGGGCCAGGGCTGCCCAGTCGGGTGGTCCGAGGGGCGTCCGCGGGCTCCCCTGCTCCCGGGCTGCGGGACCTGGGCCGGGCTGGGGGGTGCCGTGGTGTGAGCCTCCGTGCGCCCGCCTGCCTCCCCAGCGGACCGGGGTCCTGGGACGGGAAGACCAGGGCGCCGGCCTGGGGAGGTGCGCCCACTGGTCCAGCCCGGTCTTGCTGTCTCCCCCTGCCCGCGCCGGGGACCCTATTGGGGAGGCTGCTGCAGTCAGGGTCCCTTGGGAGGCAGGGGAGCCCTGGGACAGCGGTTACTTTCAAGTTCTATGTAGTCCCACTGGGAAGCCATCCGCGCGCGCACACCACACATTCAGATGTCATTTTGGGCTGACTTGTCACGGACCAGCTTTCCTGAGTCCCACTGCTGCCCTGGGGCTCGTGCCCCTCGCTTCTCAAGGAAATGCAGCGAAAATACAGCTCCCCTGTCCTGCAGCGTAAGACCGCACCGAGCTCTGCCATCAGCCACAAACCTACAGTCAACTGAGTAGTGCATATGCAGGGGCAGATCCTGTTTTAATTAAAGATGTTGCTATTTTGTGCATCATGGATTTTTTGCATTAATTTTGATTTTCAAAAATACTGCATTAAAATATCACTTGTTTTAAGTGAGAGCTGAAACTGTTTTCTTTCTTAGAAGAAAACACAGGGGTTAAATCTTCATAACCTTGGATTTGGCAATGGATTCTTAGATACAAGGACGGAAAAATCCAAACTCTGAAATATTTGAAAGAAATTTATTCTGAGCCAAATTTGAGGACCCTGACCCGGAGCCACTCCCAAGAAGCCTTGAGCCAAGTGGACTCCATGTGGTTACAGTTTTGGTTTTACACATTTCAGGGAGATAGGGATTACAGGTAAGTCATAAATCAATATGTGGTAGGCATACATTGGCTTGGCCCAAAAAGGTGGGCCATCTGGAAGTGGGGACTTACAGGTTATAGGTGGGTTTAAAGATTCTTTGGCTTGTAATGGTTAAAGACATGAAGCTTTGTCTAAAGCTTGGAATGTTTTAACATAAGGAGCTATCATCAGAGATGAGCCACCAAACATAGATTTGTTGTGTAAATCATGGACCTGCTGGTTTGTCTTGCACACCCTGAGGCCTGTCAATGGGTCACATAGGACATCTCCAAGTCTCCAAGGGAGGGGGGCATGATGAGGCATATCTGACCTCCCTCCTCCTGACAGACAATTTAGTTTTAGGATATTCCTTTGGCCATGAGGGGGTCCATTCAGTCAGCCTGTGGCGGGGGGGGGTGAGCCTTAAAATTTTATTTTGGTTCACAGATAAAACACCAAAAGGACAAGCAACGACAACAAAATAGATATATTGGACTTCATTAAAATTAAAAACTTTTCTGCATCAAAGGACACTACCAGGAAAGTGAAAGGACAAACTCCAGAACTGGAGTAAATATTTGCAAATTGTATATTGGGTAAGAGTCTAGTATCCAGAATATATGAAGAATTTTAGGCTGGTGGCCCATAACTGCAATCCCAGCGCTTTGGGAGGGCCCCACTCCACTCACACTTGTGTCCCACCGCTCCACTGACACTGCTCTTGTCCAGGACACCAAAAACCTCCCTGTTTCCAAATCCAGGGGCCACTTTCCCCACTTCACCTCCCCGACCTTGGCTGTTGTGGACCAGAGCGAGAAAGTCGACCACACAAACCAATTAATATTTTAGTGAGCCTTTAATAGTTGGCCAGCGGCACACACTCCAGATGGCAAAGTACCGATCTCGGAGAGCGGTCCTGTGCATGCATTTGTCTTCACTTATATACCTTCCACCATCGTGCCATATGGAACATTATACATACACTTTTGGAACATCTTGCTCAACATTTTTTACCCCTCAGGCAGGCTGAGTCAATTGATGACCTCCCGATGTTATTTCATTTAACTATATTTAACAAACAACAAGAAGCAAGCAAAGTCACAGAAGCAGATAGCGTCAGTTAGAATCAAAGAGAGTACATTTTTCCTATAATCTTTGTGAACCAAAATAAAATTTTAAGGCTCACCCCTCCACTGGCTGACTGAATGGACCCCCTCGTGGCCAAAGGAATATCCTAAAACTAAATTGTCTGCCAGGAGGAGGGAGGTCAGACATGCCTCATCATGCCCCCTTCCCTTCTTGGAGTCCTTTGTGACCCATTGACAGGCCTAAGGGTATGCCAGACAAACCAGCAGGTCCTCAATTTACATAACAAATCTATGTCCAGGGGCTTATCTCTGATAACCACTCCTTATATTAAAACATTCCAAGCCTTTAGACAAAGTTTCATGTCTTTAACCATTACAAGCCAAAGAATCTTTAAACCTACCTATAACCTGTAAGCCCCCCCCCACTTCCAGATGTCCCACCTTTTCGGGCCAAACCAATGTATGCCTCCCACATATTGATTTATGACTTTACCTGTAATCCCTGTCTCCCTGAAATGTATAAAACCAAACTGTAACCCAACCACATTGAGTACACTTACTCAAGGCTTCTTGGGAGTGGCTCCGGGTCAGGGTCCTCAAATTTGGCTCAGAATAAACTTCTTCTAAATATTTCAGAGTTTGGATTTTTTCCATTCACATCTTGAGCAAATTATCTTACACAGAACAAAGTACATTCCCCTGCTGCCTAAATAAGCATTGTAAAGTTGAACTACATGCAGCTGTGTTATAACACCAATTCCTCCACCAGGTGACCTAGGATCTGCCTTAGGTCACTTATTTTAATTCTTTACCCATTTCACTATATCAACAGAAGAGAAGATAGTCATCAATGTCGCGTTAGTGAGTGAACAACATTCTTTCCTTGGCCCTAAAAATGGACTTTAATCTCCCGCCTGAGTTTCCACCAATTACAATCTTTAAGCAAGCAGGTTTACACTGAGTTAAGCACACTTAGTAAAACTCAAACAATCAGTCATGACTTAATTACTTTGTTTTTCAGTTTGCAAGGTACATTTAAGCAATATGGCTGTATTTTAGTCAAGCGGATGGAGTGGCCTGACTTTGGCCATTACATGGCCACATCTGACACAGCTGTCCTCACACTCTTGAAACCCTCTTGCAGTGACTCCACCCCCTTGTCAGTCTCCTGCTGCCCCACTGCCCCTCCTTCTCTGTCTCTGCCTTGGCTTGACCTTTAGATATTGGGGGGCCCCAGGGTCTGTGCACTCCGCCATGGCTCCTCCTCGCTATGCAATCTCTGACCCCAACCTGAGTGAGTCTCCAGCCCTGACATTTCCCATCCTAGTCTGCTCTGACTACCATCCAAATCCCACAGACTGGGTGGCTTCAACAACAATTTATTTCTCACGTTCTGGAGGCTGGAAGTCCAAGGTCAGTGTGACAGCATGGTCAAGTTCTTGGAGAGGGCCTTCCTCCTGATTTGCAGAGCTTTCCTTGGTACATGCATATGCAGAAAGAGAGAGTTCTCCTCTTATAAGGCCACTAATTCCATCATGAGGGCACCACCCTCGTGACCTAACTAACCTTAATTACCTCCCAAAGGCCCCACCTCCAAATACCATCATGTCGGCAATTAGGGCTTCCATTGGGGAGGGGGGACACAAATATTCAGTCCATGGCACCACTAAATACCAGACTTAGATCAGGGTGACCCACAGGAAACTGCTGACATGTGACCTTGTTTGATCCATCAAAGCAGCAATTTTCTGAGGTCCAACGGAATACAGGCCCCTTCCTAGACAGAGCTAACAGACATGCTGTGACCAAAACAGAAGTGGAGTCACCCTTGTTTGCACTTTCTCACTCACACCTGACGTCCAGGGCTGGTTTCATGGGTGCGCACCTGGGCAGTCACACAAGGCCCCACACCTAGAAGGGCTCCTGCTTGGGTTAATGCTCTGCCTTAGCTGTCTTGAAATTCTTAGTAATTTTGGAACAAGGAACCCTGCATTTTCAATGTGCACAGGGCTCTGAAAATTACACAGCCGGTCCTGCTAACATCCAATCCATTAACAAGTGCTGTCTTTTCTGAATCCCCTGCTATTCACCAACTCCCCAACACAAACTCAAACCAAGTCAAGATCAGCTTACCTGCATACCTGCTGTTCTTCCAGCAGTCGAGCCTGCCCCTTCACTGCAGGGGACTCATCCTCACTGGACTTCCTTCTCTCACTCCTGCTACCTACAACCTAGTTCCCGCACAGCAGATGCTGCCTGCAAAATGGAAATCAGGTCAGACCCCTTTGCTGCTCAAAATCCTCCAAAGGCTTCCCATCCACTTGGGATAAGATCCAAGTGTGTTCGTTACCTCACCCTAGAAGCCCTGCCTGCTCTATCTCTGGCCATCTCCCCCATTACCTCGCCCACCACTCCCTCTCAGCCCTGCTCACCCCAGCCACGCTGCTCACCTGTCTGCTTCCTGCCTCCATGCCTCCGTACTTACAGTTCCCTCTCCTAGGAACGCCATTCCCTAGCTCTTTTCGGAGCTTGCTCCCTCATTTCACGCAGATCTGCACGCTCTGATGCCATCTCCTCAGACAGGACTTTCCTGACTGCCCTCTCTCATCCCTACTCCTGACCACTCACCCTGCCTTACTTTTCTTCACACCACTTATCACACCTGAAATCATACACATCAAATCTTGGCCTGATGACTTTCGCTCACCCCCATTATAATGGAAGTTCTCTGAGAATTGGGACTAGGGTTAGTGCCTAGAAAAATGCCTGGCACATGCCAGGTGCTCGAAAAATGTGTGGAATGGCTAATGCTAAATGGGGGAATGAGAGAAAAAAAATCAGAAGGGATAATAGGGAAACAAATAATAAAGTGTAGACCTAAATCCAACCCATATCAATAATTATATTAAATGGTGATGGTATAAATACTTGAACTAAAAGGCAGAGATTGATTGGATTAAAAAACTATATTACGTGTTGCCTACAAAAGACCACTTTAAATATAAAGACATAATTTGAAAGTAAATGAATGAAAAAAAGAAGCCATATAAATGATAAGCATAAGAGGGCTAGTGTGAGTATTTTAATATCCGGTAAATTAGACTTTGAAACAAAGATTATTACCAGAAATACAGACATTTCCTGGTGATAGAAGGGGCAACTCATCAGAAGGAAAAAAACCCCAATTATCATACATTAATAAATAGAGCCCCTAAATATACAGCAAAAATTGAGGGAATTAAAGAATGAAAGAGACAATTCAAGTGGGAGAGATTTTTCTCAGCAACTAATAGACAAAAATTCAGAAAACACAAGATCTGAGCAACGCTACCAACCACCCTGATCTAACTGAACACTGCAATTCGTAACGTCACACATATAATTTACACAACACGCAACAACAACAGAATACACATTCTTTTTAAGTGCACATGGAACATACACCAAGACAGGCCACACGATGGGCTTTAAAACAAACCTTAATAAATTTAAAAGAATAAAAATCATACAGAATGTATTCTCTGACCGCACACAATACAATTGAATTAGAAATTAATAACCATAAGATTTCCACGGAAACTCCAAGTACCTGGAAATTAACTAACACATTTCAAAATAATTTAGAATGATTCATGGGTCAAAACAGGGGAAATCAGAAATATTTTTAATTGAATAATAACTGCAGTACAACAACTACCTGGGATGCAGTCAAGCAGCGCGTAGCAGGAAATTTACAGCTTTAAACGCATTAGGAAGGAAGAAAGATCTAAAACCGACGACCTAAGGTTTCAGCTGAAGAAACCAGAAAAAGAGCTCAATAAACCCAGAGTAAGAAACCCAAGGTCGGACCGCCCTGGGCCCCCAGGATCTCACAGCTCCCTCTTCATTTCCAGCGGTTTGCATCTGGTTTTCCCAAGGCCGTGGGATCCCTGCTAGAAAAGCCCGCTCCGCGGGTCTGCGGACGCACCTGGGAACCGAGAGGCGGGGGCGCCGCCCTGACCCCCGCGCCGCACCCGGGACCTCGCCGTCTCGCCGGGACCCTCCGCCCCGCGACCCGCGATGCCGGCTGCCCCGCTGTCCCCGTGAGCCCCGCCGTCCCCGCTGCCCTCGCGACCCCGCGGCCGTTGGGCCCGCCCGGCGTCCTCCCCGCTCCTCCCGGCGGGCGCCATGCGGCCTGGGCCCGCGCTCCTCCTCCTCCTCCTCCTCCTCCTGGGCCCGGGCCTGGGCCTGCTCCCGCCGCCCCCGGCGCCTCGCGGGGCCCGGGCCGCCGTCCCCGGCGCGCCGTCCCCGCCGTCGGGCGGCCTCCTCGGGGGCGCCCCGGGCTTGAGGGAGCGCGGCGGCCGCGCCCGCCTCATCCTGCGGCGCCGCGCGGCCCGCGACGGCGGCGTCCTCCTGAGCGGCAGCCGCGACCTCTGCTTCCGCCGCGGCGGGCCGGGCCGGGCGGGCGGCGGGCGGCGCGCGGCCCCGCGGCCCCCGGGCTGGTACTGCCTGGGCGTGCGCGTCCTCCTCCGCGGCCGGCCGGGCCCCGCGGCGCCCACGCACGTGGACCTGCGCGTCGCGGCGCCCCGCGGCCGGCTCTCGCTGGCGTGGTCCGCGCGCCTGCCGCGCTCGCTCGGAGCCCTGGCCTGGGCCTTCCGCCTGCGGCTGCTCGGGCCCGGGGAAGCCCGGCCGGCCCGCGCCCGCCGCGCCGCCGCGCGCTCCGGCCCGCCCGCCGACCCCCGGCCCTACTCGGGCTTCGTGGCGCGGACCCGGTGTCCCACAGACGGCCCCACGCCCGTGGTTTTGGAAGCCGTCGGCTCGTCCAACCGCACGGCCGTGGCGTCCTCCGTGTCCTGTCAGATAAGGTCCTGCGTTATCACGCGGGTGAAGATCAACACGGACAATGCCAGCGCCCCCGTGCGCCTGTCGAGGAAGGAGGATGCCACCATCAACGCCACCGCTCAGTACGACTGCCCCTTTGCCTACTCCATCGCCGTGTACTGGAAGTTCTTCTCCGTGCGCTCCGTGAACGACGTGCCCGACTGGACGCGACCCATGAATGTGCCGCAAATCCACGTGAAGAACGACCCGTTAGTTTTGCACGTCCCCCGCTCTTCTCTACCCTGGGGCGTGTACGTGTTTAATTTCACAGTGTCCATCACCACGCCCGATCCGAGAATGCCTCTGGTGGAAGACTCGGACTCCGTCTATGTCTGCGTCGTCCGACGTCCCCTGCAGGCCGTTCTTCTTGGGAATGCCAGCATGACGGTGAACTTCAGAGACGAGCTCATTCTGAACGGAGCAACGTCCTCTGACCCGGAGGCGGACGACCCACTGGAGGGACTCCGGTTTTCCTGGCACTGTACCGCAAATCCACAAAACTACCGTGAAGACCAGATAATGGTGATGAGCGAGGAGGTCTGCCACCCAGAGCAGACTAATCTCAAGTGGCCGTGGGCCTCTGGCCCTGTGCTAACACTTTTGCCGGAAACACTTAAAGGTGGCCAGGTGTATTTTTTCAGAATGGTGATACAGAAGGGTTTCAGAACAGCATTTTCTGATAAAAGAGTGCATGTGCTGCGAGGACCAAGAGTTATCGCACACATTTCGTGTATTGAAAATTGTGATCGGACTTTAATTATATCAGATAGATTTTCTTTGTTTTTAAATTGCACAAATTGCGCAAAGCGCGATTTCTATAAATGGTCGATTTTGTCTTCTTTGGGCAGTGAAGTGCTGTTTGATTGGATGGGGCAAACGGTAACAGGAAGGAATAGTGCTTATTTGTCCACAAAAGCTTTCGCTTTTGGTCATTTTTTGGAAGCTGAGTTTTCGGCTTCTCTACATGTAGCAAGTTGGGGTGGAGATATCTCAGTCTTCAGGCATTTCTTTATTACTAACCGTGGCCCTCAAAGTGGAGAATGCAAAATTAATCCAGCTAAAGGAATTGCACTTTTTACTAAATTTGTTGTCCGGTGTAGTAATTTTAAGGACAAGCACATCCCTCTTACGTATAAAATAATTGTTTCTGATTTGCACAGTGTTGGTGAAATCAGTTCAGTAAAAGAAAACACCTTGGGGACCATCCTGTATTTGGGTACTGAGCCCACAGCACCCCCTTCCTTTCTTCCTGTTGGTGTGTTGGCTAATCATTATGCCACGAAAATATATGCTCAGGTTTATGACTCTCTAGGAACTTTTGCCCAGGTGACTTTGTATGCCACTGTACAGGCTCCGACTGACAGAAACTCATCAAAGACTGTGTTGCATCAGTTACTCGATCTCACCGAGGGGCCAAGTTCATTGCTATCTACTTTGCTTCAAAGCCAGGATTTTTTGCCTGCAGGTTACTTAATGTATATAGTAGCTTCCGTCTTGAATAACATGAAAGCTGAATTACCTCTCCAAGGTGAAAAAGTCAATCTCCGAGAACACCTTGTCAATCAGTCTTTCCTTCTTCCTGCAAGCACTTTGGTGGAAATTGCCCAGGTAGTAACGACCATTACCAAATTAACCCAGAAACCCTCTGAACTCACTGGAGTGGCTCAGAAACGTGCCACAGAGAGGATATGGCAAGCAAATCAAGCCCTGCAAGAGTATCGACAAAAAGATAAACGCTTTAGCTCTGAACAAATAGAAATTGTGAGCACTGGAATATTAACAAGTTTGTCCAATATCCTTAAACGGACTGTTCCTCACGAGGTGGTTGAAGATCCTTTCTATGTAATAGAATCTCTGTCAGACACAATATTGGCTAATAAAGTGCCAGGGACTGAAACCACTGTCATGAGAAGTCCCAGCTTTAACATGTATGTCAAGAAAGTTGAAAAGTGGAAGGTTACCCAGGTCTTCAGAAACGAGAAACGCTGCCGGAATTGTTTCTATCCGGCCCTCAATGTGAGCAGTGTTCCCGCCCTGCCTGCAAATGCTCCAGTTTCTACGATGTTTTGTGAGTTTGCAGAGGACCCTTTTCCTTGGTTAAATGGTGGAGAAAGCACCTCCGTGGAGGTGGTTGGATTCAGAATGACAGGAGCCGCAGATAACGGTACTGTGATGGAGATCATGCCCGATGTAGTGGAAGTGTACCTTGTCAGAAAAAACTTGACCTTTGCGGCTTTTAATCTCACAGTGGGACCCAGCAGTGAGCTTGACGGCGCCTTGAAGAAGACAACAGGGGCGTTTAGCTTTGAAGTGGACAACAGAGCACTCAGGGAGGTGCTGGTCCACATTGCGACTGAAGTGACCCTGTTGTTCGAGGTGCTGGTGTACGCAGGCAGTCAGCTCACCCCCACGGCTCTGGTCGCCACCTTCCTTGTGCCTCATGACATCCCTCCGGTTGCCAGCCAGAGTGCCCTGTTTGACCCCGCCTGCACGGTGAAGGCAGCCCGCGTGGTGTGCCTCCCACCGTCTCTGCTGGAGGTCATAGCTCAACGCAGCCACTCGTCCCAGTGTGCCATATCCGTGGTTCTGCAGGCACCTCGTTTTGTCATAAAGCCCAATAACAGGCTAGTGAGGATTTCTCTTTTCAGCGTTCAGTGCTTGGACATGTATGGGATCCAGAGCGAGTGGAGGGAAGACAACTGCGTGCTCGGGGAGAAGACCACCTGGCACAAGGTGCACTGTGTCTGCAGGCACACGGTGCGGGCCAGGCGGCAGCTGGGCACACTCAGGCTAACCAGCCTTCGCCTGCACACCCGCTACGTGATGGCCAGGGTGATTGTGGTCCCTAACCCCGTGGATCTGCAGTTAAAGGTCATCAAGAATGTTTACCAAAACCCTGTGACCCTCTTCACTGTGCTTTTTATCATCTTCCTTTACACGGCCCTAGCTTTCTGGGCCTTGCACAGGGATGAAATGGACCATTTTCTTCGGGAACATGTGATAGTTCTACCTGATAACGATCCTTATGATAACACATGCTACTTGGTCACTGTTTTTACAGGAAGTCGCTGTGGGGCTGGGACCAGAGCCGACGTCTTTGTGCAGCTTAGGGGCACAGCGAGTTCCAGTGACGTGCACTGTTTAAGCCACCCACATTTTACAACTCTCTACCGAGCAAGCATCAGCACTTTCCTCCTAACGACAAAAAGTGACTTGGGGGACATCCATTCCATCCGCGTGTGGCACAACAACGAGGGAAAAGCACCTAGTTGGTATTTAAGTCGAATCAAAGTGGAAAACCTGTTTAGCAGACACATTTGGCTGTTCATATGCCGGAAATGGCTTTCTGTTGATACGACTTTGGACAGAACATTTCAGGTTACCCACCCAGATCAGCCTCTGAACAGAAAAGACTTTTTCTTTATAGATGTGAATAATAAGCTAGGGAAAAACCACATGTGGTTCTCCATTTTCGCCAGTGTCGTTCCTAAACCATTCAGTAGGCTCCAAAGGTTGTCTTGTTGTTTAGCAATGTTGCTAAGCTCTCTTGTTTGTAACATCATGTTCTTTAATCTAAATGGAAAAGAACAAACTGAGTCAAGAGAGGGGCGCTACATCAGGTCGATGATGATAGGGATTGAAAGTGTCTTAATTACAATCCCTGTGCAATTATTAATAACCTTTTTGTTCACCTACTCCCAGAAGAAACCTCGAGTGAAGCTGGAGGAGGTGTCTCCTCAGAAGCATCCCCTGATGTCAGAAGACGGTGGACACTGGGAAGAACGTCTGGGCAAGTGGCATGCTCATCAAACCGCCACGACACACACCAGCAAGACTGCGAAGGCTGCGAAGGCCGCGTCTAGGCGAAAGCCTGGGCCTCCTAAGCCCTCTGTTAGAGTGACCTTTAGGTCAAAGCGCCAGCAGGAGAAAGCAGAAACCAAGGCCCCGGAGACCCAAAGACAGAACATGAATTCCAACAACAACAACAACAGAGAGGACGACGACGATGTTCATTCTGAAGGGCACTCTTCCCAGCAGGACCTTCCCCCGCCTAAAAAAAAGCCCCGGATCGTGCTGCCTTGGTGGTGTGTTTACGTGGCATGGTTCTTGGTTTTTGCCACTTCCAGCATATCCTCCTTCTTTATCGTATTTTATGGGCTGACTTATGGCTACGAGAAGTCAGTAGAGTGGCTCTTTGCATGTTTTTGTTCATTCTGTCAGTCGGTCTTTCTGGTGCAGCCGTCCAAAGTCATACTCTGGTCAGGCATCAGGACAAACAAGCCCAAGTACTGTAAAAACCTCTCGTGGTCAACCAAGTATCACTATTCGGAGGTCAGCCTGCAGAGAATGAACATGCACCCAGAGGAGATGAGGAGGCTGCACGAGCGCATCAGCCAAATCCGAGGCACGAGGATGTACCAGCCCCTCACGGAAGACGAAGTCAGAATATTCAAAAGAAAGAAGAGGATCAAGAGGAGAGCGCTCCTGTTCCTGAGCTACCTGGCAACACACCTCATCTTCCTGGCCCTTCTGTTGGTCTTCATCGGCCTGCTGCGCCACACCGACAGCTTCTACTACAACCAGTTTCTCCGCGATCAGTTCTCCGTGGACCTTGCTGCGGTGACGAAGCTGGAAGACATCTACCGGTGGCTGAACAGCGTGCTGCTGCCCCTGTTACACAACGACCTGAATCCCACGTTCCTTCTCGACGGTTCGTCCGCCATCCTCGGCCTTCCACTGATGAGGCAAGTGAGAGCAAAATCTAGCGAGAAACCGTGTCTACCTGCTGAAAACTTTGTGCAGAACAGCATCAAAGGAGAAATTCGTTGTCATCCCAAATACGGCATCGACCCAGAAGACACGAAAGACTATTCTAGCTCTTGGAATAAAACTGATAGACAGCACGCACACAAGAACACAAATGGTTTTGCTTATAAGCATCAAGGAAAGCAATGGGTGTATTATTCCTACGGGTCGCTATATACCTACGGGTCAGGAGGATATGCGTTCTACTTTTTTCCAAAACAGCAGAAGTTTAATTCCACACTGAGGCTCAAAGAACTTCAAGAAAGCAATTGGCTTGATGAGAAGACGTGGGCTGTGATCTTGGAATTAACAACTTTTAATCCAGATGCAAATCTGTTCTGTAGCATTTCAGTCGTATTTGAGGTCTCGCAGTTAGGCGTTGTCAACACCAGCATATCCCTATACTCTTTCTCACTTGCTGAATTCAACAGAGAAACTTCAGCAGAAATGTACTTGTATGTGGCCATTCTCATCTTTTTCTTAGCCTACATTGTTGACGAGGGCTATGTCATCACGCAGGAGAGAGCTTCCTACGTGAGAAGCGTGTATAATTTGCTCAACTTTGCTTTAAAATGCATATTTACTGTGTTGATTGTGCTCTTTCTCAGGAAGCATTTCTTGGCCAGCGGTATGATTCAGTTCCACTTGTCGAACCCCGAAGACTTCATCCCCTTTCACGCAGTTTCCCGAGTAGATCACACCATGAGGATCATTTTGGGTTTCCTGTTATTTCTGACAATTCTGAAGACCCTCAGGTATTCCAGATTCTTCTATGATGTGCGCCTGGCTCAGAGGGCCATCCAGGCGGCCCTTCCCGGCATCTGCCACATGGCAATTGTGGTGTCTGTGTACTTCTTTGTGTACATGACTTTCGGCTACCTGGTGTTCGGCCAGCACGAGTGGAACTATAGCAATCTGATCCATGCCACTCAGACCATATTTTCCTATTGTGTTTCGGCTTTTCAGAACACTGAATTTTCCCACAACAGGATTCTTGGGGTCCTGTTCCTCTCCTCTTTCATGCTGGTGATGATCTGCATCTTGATCAACTTATTTCAGGCAGTGATTCTGTCTGCCTACGAGGAGATGAAGCAGCCCGTGTACGAGGAGCCGTCGGATGAAGTGGAAGCAATGACCTACCTGTGTGGCAAGCTGAGAACTACGTTTGGCTTTCAGACCTCCCAGTCGAGGGCCAAAGACGAGCCCGAGTTCTTTGTCGACATGCTATACGGGCAGCCAGAGAAGAATAACCGCCGGTATCTGGGGCTGAAGACCAGAAACATCAATGGGAAGAAAATGGTTTACCTCGTCGTTTGACGAATGATGGTTCCAAGCGCCATAAGCAAGTGTCTCCCCAAACGCTGGGTTTGTGGGACTAAGGGGATAAGAGATGTCAGTGGCTCAGCCATGCTTTCCACCCGTGCCCTTCCTAGTGCACACTGCTACGTTTGGAAGTATCCCCACTCTTGGCCTCTGCTCTTGGGAACGTGAAAGTGGGAGCGTAGTGTAGCGTTTAGGGAGAGAGGAGATCACAATGTAGGATTCCTGGACTGATTTCCCTTTACAGGGGACTTATGTGACTCTTGGTACAGCGGCAAACCTTGCAGCAGTTTAGAGGAGTTACAGCCACTGGGTGTGAGAACCAGATTTGAGGGAGGGAGCTGGGAGGGCCCCACTAGGGACCTGGCCAGGGCAAGGATGCTCCGGGCGCTCCTGTCTCCCACCCACGCTGGAAGCCAATGGCCCGCTGCCCCGGCGCAGAGCTCCAGACTCCTCTGCCTCACTGCGAGTCTTCTTTGCAGACCAGGGCTGCAGGCCCCTCTGCCCCAGTCCTGTTGGGCCAGGGCCTCATGGGGAGTTCCAGGACTTGCTCTGTGCTTGGGAATGCAGGGGTCAGAAGTCGGGAGCTTCCCATTTATGCCTTAAGTTTGCGGCAAGTTAAAGTAAAATTTAATAACATTTTCTGACCAAGAGATGTGGCTTTTGTCAAACAACACAAAGGTGCATGTGGGTTAACATTGAAATACAGTAAGTGTTCTATGTATCGAATATAGCAATATATGTACACCCAGGATTTGGGCATCTGGTTATTTGTGGTGTGGTGGGTTATTTAGAAATAAGGAAAATGTGGTTCATTACTTAAGAGAAACAAGGGCCAGCAGCTGTAAGATTTCACTGAGAAGCATGTTTGTTTACGTAGATACCACTTTAAACTTCATCGGAATTAAACGTGAGATTACTTCTGTGAGACTCGCAGTGATTTTTTTCTGCGTGAGGGGCACATACACACATGGCTCCTGCCCTCCAAGTGGAGAGCCAGAAAGGGGGACAGCCCAGGCAGGTGGGTGGCTTACTTTGTACCCACGTCGGTGTCTCTGTCATCCTGAGCTGCACTGAAATGGCCACAGCACGCCCATCGCTTCCTCCAGAGGGGGCACCTGCGACCCTGTGCAGGCTGCAGTCTTCTCTGCCAGGTGAGAAAATGAAGAGCCCTAGAGCAGCCCAAGGCCGCAGGTATCGAAGGTCAGAAGGTCAGATCTGGATTTTCTAATTCCCCTGGTGGGGAGGTCACGGGAGTGGCCCGACCCGTACTGGCCCACTGGTTCCAACTGGAGCACATGCTCATTAGACAGCACCTCTCTTAGCCACCCGACTTCTGGACAGATTGAGAAAAAGAGTCTACAAGGGGCCAAATGATGACTTTTTAGGTCTGACAGAGGCCAGATACAGCCTGGTCAAATGCACTTGCCGACTGAGCTGCAGAGCGAGGGAGTTCCGAGCCCCAGTTGCAGGCCGGGCTGGGCAGCCGGCCCTTGGAGGCAGCTTGCAGGCTGGGCAGAGACTCATGCTCTCTGTGGCTGGGTGTGCCCAGGCATTCTTCCCCAGTTTAGCAATCAGCTAAAGCCTCTGCCACTCTCCAGGGGCTGAGGGGGGGCTCAGGGTTATGTAAGTTGGCCTCCCTTCCCAGGAAGGAAGCACAGGGAAGGGGGCAGTTTCCCCTAAACATGGCCAGAGCTGTGCAGCAGGACAATCACTAAAGAGTCAGCCCCAGCGGCGGCAGGCAGTCATGGGGGCCCAGGATTCAGCACTGGAGGTGGTCTGAGTGAGGACTAGGGACAGCAGCTGTGGGTCCTGCTGCATGGGACAAGATTCTCAACTTCTTGGTGAAAATGAGAAATCTAGCAGTCACAGGATTTTTCCCATGCATGATGGGAAAGGAATGAGTACCAGAGGTTTTGTTCTAACCTGACAGAGCAATGACAAGAATTTATACAGTTTAGAGACAGAGATGCCAATTATAACATTATCAGGAAGACAAAGTATCACGTAAGACAAATCATAATTCAGATTTCTTTTGAAGGCCATTTCAGCAGGACATGGCAACAATTTCTAAAGGAGTGTTTTAAGACTCCTTTGTTCTCATTATACTCCCACAGACAGGCATTTTTAAGGCCAGCTTCTGGCATTTCATTAATTAGCACTCAAAGCAAAATGCAAGCCTTTAGACCTGAATGTTATTGGCAGGAATTGGGGACGGGACGAACAGGATGGTATTTGTCCTCAGTGAAATGGGGTGCAAAGGAGTTACTCTTCCACAGAACCCCCTTTACTGCTGTTAGCAACACTTAACTCTAGATTTTAATCTGAATTCAATTCCTTCTATTTTCAGATCTCTATTCTCAGTCTTCACTTAAATTCACGATGTACAATTTGTTCAATACTATAATTATCTTTTAAAACCACATTTATACATTTATAAGTACTACCGCAACATATAGGCAATTATTTTTCCTTGCAAACTCATCCCTAACATTTGTGGGGCCCAGAGCAGGATCACAAATCTCCATATGTCTAAATATTTAAAAACTTACAAACTCTTACATAAAATATTTATATCCATCTACCTTGATAAACCTTCATAAGGACAAAATAAAAAATTATGCATAAAGCTATGGTTTTCATGTAACTGAAAACTGGCAAACTATTAAAGATAAATTAATTTAAATTTAAATTAAATTAAAGATAATTTATTGTCCACCCCTGAGTGTTCTGTGATGGGCTACTGAAGTTCTAATGAGTAATAAAGACATACATAATCCATAAACTATTTACTCTCTACATTTTTTCTTGCCTTCGTTTCAGAAAAATCATTGTGTTGATATAATAAAGATTTTCGCACAATTGTGTTCTATTCAAAATAGTGTCAAATTAGACAACCTTTCTTACTTTGTAGGTTTTAATTATTTCAATAGGGAGAAGCTTCACTCTGCTGAGAGTACAACTGGACTTATGAATAAGATTTTTAAGGCTTGATATTCAGAATTGAACCATAAAGATCGGTATCATGTTTAAACATTGTTAAGGAGGGTGCACAGGAAAAATTATGATTGCAGAAAACATTACAAAATGCTTTCATTGGCCAAGCGCGGTGGCTCACGCCTGTAATCCTAGCACTCTGGGAGGCCGAGGCAGGAGGATCGCTTGAGGTTAGGAGTTCAAGAAAAAATGCTTTCATTATATAAGCTGTTATCTCACTATTATTACTGTTTCTTACAACAATATCTAGATTCATACAGGATTTCTTAAGTTTTTCTTCTTTTACATTTTTCAGTACTATTATAAAGCTGCAAGTTGCAGTCAGTTACTCACCTTGTTCAAATCCCTCTTTATCAATAGACTACACTTTGATCTACAGTGGCCAGAAAATAGTCTCTGTAGAAATTAGTTTCAGGATTATTTGTACATCAATGTTTTTCTTTAGATTCCAGCAAATGTTTCTATTTCCTAGTTTTAATTTGCTTACATAGCACTTGGATGTTATTTTAGTGCTTATTTCATATGCAGTTTCTTTTGGAAAACCATTTTCCCCCAAAACCTTATGCAGTATAATTTAATCATTTTGGATTTTTAAAAGCTTTTTCTAATAATAATTGTGGACAGATCAAATTCAAAATTAACTTTCATTTCTGTCAAAGACCATGGTTTGTTCTTTGAATATTATCTATTATTTCACTTAATTCTTCTAATGCATCTCATCCATAACTTGTCCAAAATTAGTCTAATTGCTTGAACAGCATTCATGGAATTACCATCACGTATCTGAGAGTAGTTACAGGTTAAATTTGAAATGCTTCATCAACATGTTTCATCTTTGAGCAGATCCAGGAAAAAAAAAAAAAACTCAACCCAGTATATAATCTTTGAATTGATTCAAAGAATGCTGTTGCTGTGAGCATAGTTGAGGTTATATCTGCTAGAAACATAATAAAATTGCCTGCTAATTCCTGGGGCCCCTCTAGCTCAGGTCTAAGAGTGGTTCTGGTTTCCGTGGTACTAAAATACCGTGTATAATCCTTCTCAGTTCCCCAAAGGAGAAAGTCTGAGATCTGTCTACTGCAAGTTGGCAACATTCCTTTAAACATTCTGGTCTGTCAGGTACAGCACACTTTGGCAATGACGGCGCGCACACCTCATCTGGCCTAGGGAGTAGGTACAGGGGACCTCACTTACACAGCAGTATTTGGAAGATTGGGCTGGATGGGAGAAGAATGCGGGCTGGTAGGACAGGCAGGCAGAGAACTTTTGCTGTAGGTCAGGGGGCAGGCCTTCTCGGGAAACCCTTAAATCATTGGGGGAAGCAGGGCAGCAAAATCCGTGGTCCCCAAGGCACAGGTGAAGACCCACTGCGACTGGGGAGAGGGTTTCCACCTGGGAAACAGTGGAGGCCACAGGCAAAGCCAGGCCCGCTGGCTGCAGAATTGATGCCTCTCCTACACTCCTCCCACACGAGGGCCCGGGAATTGGGCTGGCATTTCAGGTCTAGGAGCAGCGTGTCGTGCCCTGGCGGCAGGGGAGCGAGGGAGCCCAGTGCTAGTGTCGGAGCGAGGGGCAAGCAGAGAAGCCCAGGAGGCCGAAAGGCGCCCAGACCACTCTGAGGCTTCGGAGCCCAGTGGCACACGTGGAGACCACGCGGCTTTATAGAAGTCGCAGGAACCACGGGGCTCGCTTTGAACCCGTCTTGTCCCCTGCAGCGCGCGGGGGCTGACGCCCTGTGGGGGCACCAACAGCGCGCGGGGAACCAAGGCCCGGGCATTGCGGCCCTGGAGGCGCGGGGCGGAAGGAGGCGTCAATCTCCGCGGAGCCACGCGTCTGAGATATCCACCCTGCCGTACCCGACACAAAACCCAGGGGGAAGCTGCGCGCCTCGCAGGGCCAGACAGCACCCCAGTCCGCGTGCTCCGGACGCGACGCCCGCCAGCCTTCTGCCCGGCCCTGCGCCCACCCGAGAGCGCGCTCGGCCCGGGACTGAGCTCGCAGCGACCGGAAGGACGCGTGGCAGGCGGAAGACGACCGCCTGGTCCCGCCCCCTCCGCCCGCGCCTGCGCCTGCGCCGGGGCTGGCGGGGCCGCCGGGGGCGGGGCCGCGCACGCGCCCTGGGACGCAGAGCCGCGCGGCGCGGGCAGCGGTGAGTGCGCGCGGGAGCGGCTGCCTGGCGGGGGCGAGCGCGCCGTGGGCCGGGCCCGCAGTCCTCCGAGCGCCCGCCTGTCGCCGGGTCCGGCTTCGGTGCCGGCGTGGGGGGCTGTGCGGTTCCGATCGTCGGGGGTCGGCGCGGCCGCCCGCGGCGTTGGGGACCGGACGGAGGACGCGGGAAAGGCCGCCCGGTGTCGGCCTCCGGTGCGGGGCCCGCCTGACCTCGGGGGCGGCCGGGTCCCCCGCGCGAGCGGTGCGGGGCAGCGGCGCCGGCTGAGGGAAGGGCGTGTGCGGGGCTGGCAGGTGCCGGGCCGCCCGCTGTGCCCGGGGCCTCGGCTGGGGCTTCGGCAGCTGGTGTACAGCTGCGAACCGAGATTGGGTTCACGCACGCCTGAAATGAGTTTTAATTTTTGAAGAGTCATTTTTGACCCGTGCGTCCAAGATTTACATCTGGGGTTGTCCAACTCAAAACTCATATTGCTTGACATGCATGCCCACACTCTCAGGTTTAGAAGAAGGGGGATCACAGCTGGCCCGAGACTGTATCATTAGAGGTCTCCTATACCTGGGGACCGGGCAGGATTCCTAAGAAAGCCTGAGACTGCAGCTGGATCGGGACAACAGGGAACCCAATCTAACTAGCAGCTGCAACCTATGGCAGGGTGAAGGTGATAGAGAAAAACGCTCTCTAGGCAAATGACTCCTCACCCGAAGCACAGGTAGTGCTAGAGAAATTTGAAGCCAGTGATACCCTGAGACCATCTCAACTGTGGATTAATACCCCACACAAAGGCCCGGCATAAACAGAGACATGACATGCTTTATAAATACTATTAATACCTAACCTCCACTATCTTACCAAATGCCCAGCTTTCAACCAAAATTACAGCATTACAGAAAAGCAAATAAAAAAGAACACTCCCTGCTGCCAAGAATCAAAACAATCCACAGAATCAGACAGGACCCAGATATTAGAACCATTAGGAAGTTTAAAATAAGTGTGATTAATATATTAAAGCATGGAAAAGATGTACAGCATGCATAGGGGATTTCAGCAGAGAAGGGAACTGAGAGTGGCAATACCAGCACCGAAAAATAGCAGAGATGATGTGCTTTCAAAAGACACATCAGTTGATTTGACACAGCCAATGGAAAAAAGTCAAGGAACTTGGAGATAAGTAAATAGAAATTCCCCAAACTGCAACACAAAGAGAAAAGAGAGTGAAAAAAACAAACCTACAACACTGGCATCCAAGAAGTACAGGCAGCAATATCAAATGGTGTAACATATTTACAGTTAGAATCTCAGCAGAAGAAATACTTACATTTCCCAAAAATAATAAAAGATATCAAACCACCGATCAAAGAATTTGCTTAAAGAAGCATCATAAGGATAACTAACTTTAGAAGGAAAAAACCAGATATTTATTTAACCTGCAGAAAGCCAAAGATAAAATCTTCAAGGCAGCCAGAGGGGAATGCATAGGGAGAGTTGGGGAGATGTGGGGGGGAGGCTTTTAGGTGGAAGGAACAGCAGGAGCAAAGGCAAGGAGGTGAGAAAGTGCGGGGCATATTTGGAGGATAGGACGTGAGCCACCTGAGTATAGTGGAAAAAGGTGGTACCCAAATTAGAGTCCTTGAATACCGCGAAGGGAGTTTATTCTATGGTCAGTTGGGGAGCCCCTTAGGTTTGAAGTGGGAGCTGGGCCTTTCCTCCCAGCACCACCCAGAGCCTTGAATTTTGTCCTGCTTTTTCTATATCTACTGAAATGAATATATAATTTTCTTCCTTTATTCTGTTGTCATGGTGAATAGCATTCACTGGTTTTCAAATGTTATATCACCTTTGCATTCCTGGGATAAATTCACTCAGTTCTGATGCATTAGGTTTCTTATATATTATTGAATTCAATGTGCTAATATTTTTGCCAAGAACATTTGTAATTATGTTCATGAAGGGTATTTATTGATCTGTAGTTTTCCTTTAATAGCTTTGTCTGGTGAATGGTAGCCCGGTTATATTGGCAGTTTTTTTGTTTTTTGTTTTTTGTCCATATAATACCGTTCTGACTGCATAAAATCACTGGGGAAGTATTCCATTTTCCTCTGTATTCTGAAAGAGTTATGTCAAATTTGTATTATTTCTTCCTTAAATACGTGACAGAATTTGTCAGTAAAGCCATGTAGGCATGATGTTTTTCATGTTCTTTTTTTAAAATTTCATTTCCAGGAAAAGTTTTAATTATGAATTCAATTTGCTTACTAGATACAGGGTTTTCTAATTTTTTTCTTCAGCCACTTTTGATAATTGGTGTTTTTCAAAAAATCTGTCCATTTCATCAAAATTGTCAGATTTATGGCTAAAAAGTTGTTCATAACATTTCCTTAGTATCCTTTTACTGTCTCTAGTCTTAGTGATGTTCCCATTTTCATTCCTGTTAGTGGTAATTTTTATCTTCCTTTTTCCTTGATCAATCTAATTAGAGGTTATCAATTCTATTGAACTTTTTCGAACTCCTGACCTTAAGCAATCCACCCGCCTCGGCCTCCCAGAGTGCTAGGATTACAGGTGTGAGCCACCAGGCCCGGCCTGAACTTTTTTAAAAAGCTGAAAATAAACAGCTTTGGTTTTATTGACTTTTTTCTGTTCAATTTCTTTGATTTCTGTTTTTTATTATTTTTTCTACTTATGTTGGGCATGATTTACTTTTCTCCACTTTCTTAAGTTGGAAACTTAGAAACCTTTTTTTCTAATATAAAAATTTTAAGCTATGAATTTCCCTCTAAACGCTGCTTAAGCTGCACTCTATTTTAGTATATTGTATTTTAGTTATCATTTAATTCAAAATATTTTCTAATTTCCCATGTGATTTCTTCTTTGAACTATGGTTTCTTTAGGAGAATATTATTTAATTTCCAAATATTTGGAAATTTTTCAGATATCTTTCTGTTACTAATTTCTTATTTAATTATTTTGGAGTTGGGAAACATATTCTGATTTCAGTCTTTTAAAGTTTGAGGCTTGTTTATGGCCCAGCATATAGTCTGTCTTGGTGAATATCTCATATGCACTTGAAAATAATGTATGACCTCGAGCAGGTCTCTTGCTTGCTCTAGACCTGCCGTTCCCTGTCTGGAAGCGTGGAGTCGGGGGCAGTTGTGTTTTGTGGGTGAGAAGTATGCTACAGGTGGGTGGGTTTTGAGATGGGGGTGGTTCTTGGTTCTGAAGGTGATGCACCTCATCTCTTGATCTTGCAGATGGTGTCTGAGGCAGAGCACCGTCCCCTGGGTGTGTTTGAGTGTGAGCTCTGTGCCTTGACAGCTCCATACAGCTACGTGGGGCAGAAGCCCCCCAACACCCAGTCAGTGGTGTGAGTACATACTTTTTTGGGCCAGTGCCAGGGAAGCCCCTGCCCAGAGCTGGTTGGTAGCTGCCGTGCCTGAGTCTGACACATGGCTTGGGTGTTGTGCTTTAGACCCATTCCTGCCCAGGCTCTGGATGCTTCAGGTGTGGCTTGGGGAAGCCCTGGACAAGGCTTGAGTACCGTTTGTCTCTTCCAGAATATCCGAGCCCCTTCTTCCACTCCCAGCCCAGAGTTCAGCACCTGCTCTGGCTATGGGGTAGAGGCACCATTGCCCAGGCCGAAGCAGCTCCGCAGCTGGAAACACAAGGGACCATGGTGGCCTCCCCATTTGGGCTGCACACTGTTGACATTCCTGCTGTGACACTTTCTTAGTGGCAAGCCCATTCTCCTTGAAGTTCTTGCACTGGTGGGAGTGAGTCCTGAGGACCAGCTTCCCAGGAACTTGCCAGAGCAGGCTGGGACTGGAGCCGGGGCATCCTGGACCTCATCTCTCTCTCTCTTTTTTTTTTTTTTTTTTTTTTAGACAGTCTCACTCTGTTGCCTGGGCTAGAGTGAGTGCTGTGGCACCAGCCTAGCTCACAGCAACCTCAAACTCCTGGGCTCAAGCAATCCTACTGCCTCAGCCTCCCTAGTAGCTAGGACTACAGGCATGCACCACCATGCCCGGCTAATTTTTTTTCTATATATTTTTAGTTGTCCAATTAATTTCTTTCTGTTATTAATAGAGACAGGGTCTCGCTCTTGCTCAGGCTGGTTTCAAACTCCTGACCTTGAGCGATCCACCCGTCTCGGCCTCCCAGAGTGCTAGAATTACAGGCGTGAGCCACCGCGCCCGGCCATCATTTCTTGACTTCCAGCTTCTGGCTGCGGTTCCTCTGCTGACCAGGGACCTGGGTGTCATCATGTTATGCTGTGGTCTCATTCTGATGTGTAGCATGAGGCCAGCCTGCCTCCTGGGGCTGTGAGGATGGAAAAGGTACCAGGTTCTCCCTGCATGGGAGCAGGCAGCTTGGGATAGAGGGCGGGCTTGGGGTGCTCAGATGAGCACCTTATGGCCCAGTGAGCTGAGAGCAGGTCCAATTTCAATTCCAACATGGCCCCCGACTGCTGGGCCTTTCCGTCACTACCTTTTAGCACAGGTGGATGAGTCCTCCACCCCAGTGAGCCCACGCAGGTGTGCAGAAGTGTGCAGGCCCCGGGGATGTTCGTGCTGCTGCATGCCGTTGCTCACAGCTCTGCCCGCGGGCACCACTCTCCTGCAGCCTCCTGGAGGAAAGTTACGTCATGAAGGATCCCTTCACCTCGGACAAGGACAGATTCCTGGTCCTCGGCTCGCGTTGCAGTTTATGCAGCAGGCTGGTGTGCGTGGGCCCGGTGGGTAAGCAGCGTGAGGCTGCCTGTCCTTGCTGTGTTGATGCCTAAGAGCCTCCAGGAGACCCCAAAAATAGTCCCTAGGTAGGGAGGCTGTGAGGGTCCTTAGAGGCCAGCTGGTCCACCCTATAGCAGACAAAGGGGACAGGTGAAGGGGCAAGCTCAGGTCAGTTAGAGGGTCTCAGCCTGGGGTGAGGAATAGAAGTAGATCCTTGGAGCCTCTGTCCCACCCCCAGTGGCCACACACAGCTTCTCACCGTCCCACGGACAGCGCAGACTGCCCTGTGCTCCCTCTCTCCATGGACGGTGACTGTTGTTCTACATGTTCTTGGAGGGACCTCCCAGAAGAAGGACTGTCCTTTCTTGAGCAACTGTTGGGTGCCAGGCCCTGTGCTTGGGAATGTTACAGGTGAAGCTTTTTTCATTCTTGCCCAAAGCTTAGTCAGGTGAAGCAGTGTTAAACCCATTTTGTAGATGAGGAAACTGAGGTTCAGAGAGGACAAGTGGCCAGGTTTGGCTGGACAGCTGAAAACCCAAGGATGGGTGGAGGTGTAGCAGTGTGGCTTTCAGAGCATGGCCAGTGTGGTCCTTGCCTGAGAAGTCCCCAAGCATCTGCTGCAGGGTTAGTGGTTAGCATGTACCAGGATAAATCCTAGGAGTTCTGGTGTTTCAGGTCGTGGGGAGAGTGGGTGTGGCTGGACGGTTCTGGCCTCCTGCCTAGACCAGTCGCCTGTCCACAGCCTCTCTGGTCTGTGGGGCTGTCCCTCCTGTCCCTGGCTGCTCCCAGCACCAGGTCGTCACCAAGCCTTTGTTCCTGCTGTGATGACTAGGAGAGGGAGGACTCCAGGATTCCCCACTTTTTGGGTGTGGCTGGTGCTACGGCTTCCTGTTGTTGTCACTTCACTGTGAAGGAGCAGGGTGGGCCCCCCCAGAGTCTTTCTGTCCCATCCCAACTGTTCCCAGGGTGGCCCAGGCCTTCACTGCCTCTCCCGGACACCCTGCTGGGCCCTCGGGCCCCTCTTTCCCTCTTGCTGGTCTGGCTCTGGCCATGTCCCTGTCCCATGCATCCTGGGGGCTCTGCCCAGCCCCCTGCGTATGGTGAAGGGCCGGCCTGCCTCTTAGAGAAGCTGCACCGTGTCCCCAGGGTGCCAGCCTCCTTCCCTTCCTGTCTCTTTCAGGAGTGCAGCTTGTTCTACTCCAAGAGATTTTGCCTCCCTTGTGTCCAGAAGAACATCAGTGCTTTTCCTCAGGAAATTCAGCAAGACTTGGAGAAAAGGAAAGCTCCGTCAAAGAGGCCTTCCAGCCAGCCCAGTGCTCAGACATGAGCGAGGCCGGTGCCAGGGCAGCGGGCAGCAGCCTGCACAGAGCCCCTGGGCTGTCCTGGGTCACTGGTAGCCGCATCTGTGGCCCAAGGGAGATGGGGTACAGCTGGCAGCGGCAACAGGGCCACAGGAGCTGTGCCCAGAGGGCAGCCCCAAAGGCAGACGCCAGCCCTGACACCCAGCCCAGGCACTCCAGGGCTCCCCTCAGGGCTGCGGCCTCATGAGCGCTGCTCAGAGGTGACTGGGTGAAAGGGAAGTCCTCGCTCAACAGGACAGCTCGCCAAGAGGCTGCCTGCAGGTCTGTGGGGGAGGGTGCCAGGGCATGCTGGGCCACAGGCATGCTAGGTAGCAGCAGTGGTCTCTGTGTAAGGAAAACCACTGTTACTGGCTGCCTTCAAGACCAGATGGTAGGTCTAGGGGGGATAGAATTTTTATTTCGCATCCTTGTGCAATGCTTAGAAAAATGTTATTTTTAATCTTGACCAGTATTATGTTTATAATTAAAACCTCAAAGAACGAGCCAATGTTTTGAAAAGTAATCCTTCCACTGAAACATTTGGAGACCTGACATCTGCCCGGGCACTCTGGGCTTCAGTGGGTGGGGTCCCCTGGAAGGGGAGTGCTGGCTTCCAGCCCTTCCAGTCCCCTCAGGCTCTGGCTCCAGCTCAGGCCCAGTTCTGCTCTCTGTCCCCTGCCCAAGTCAGGAATGCCGTGGGTGTCCTGCGCTCACACTGCACCTCGAGGCCATCATGCTGCCTGCCTGCCCCACACCACCTGGAACTCGGGCCACGGTGCCCCTGAAGCCCAACCCCGTAGCCTGCCTGATGTTCCACAGCATCCCTTCCCCCAAGGTACCCAGTCCCCTGTATCTTCCCCAGCAGCGGCGTGTGGCACAGCACTCTGGGAGCTCGCGACAGTCTGCGTGGAGTTCTCGGAGGCGGGCGCTGCTCTGCTTTGGAGCTCCTGCAAGGCCAGCTGACCGCGATAAGGCAGTGAGTAAGGAGCTTCCGCTGACCGCCATGTGCTCTGATTTATTTTAAGATGCCCGCACTTTTAAAAGCTTCCTGTTTCGTGTTACTTTAGATGAGAGGATGTCACATTCTGGGGCCACACTGTCCCAGATCCATTCTGTGCACCGAAGGACAAAAGGGCCTCTACAGGTGAAGGCAGCCTCAGGTGAAGGGCGCGGGGACTGTTCTGGCAGAGCAGACCAGACCGAGGGGATTTGGCTTGTTGGAACCAAACCGTTCATTTCACAGCACCACCCAAAACTCGCCAGGACGTTTTAAAAAATAGTTTATTTTTTTAAACCATTAAGGCAACACTGTACCCTGAAATTAACTCTTCACATTCATCTGTCTTACAGTAGGACATTCCAGACACGCAAGTTCCCCTAATTCAGGATATAAATCAATGCATGTGGTCAATCTCCTGGCAGGAAAATGAAGAGGACCCAAGATTTTATAAAAATTAAGGTTATTTCGTAGCCATTTTCTAATTGCCTGGAAACAATCAGTTAATGTGACCAGAAAAATTCCATTTGCCCTTCTCTGCACACCCTTGATTCCTGAGGTCCCGAGTTCCCTCCCCACCTGGGAAGAAGAAGGAAGTGGAGAGAGGACGCCAGAGCTTGCTGAGCAATTCCTACTGTGGAGCTGCTCCCGTCTGACACAGAAAACAAAGGGTCTGAAGCCCCTGAATGCTTTGCGAGCAGAAGGCACCCAAGGGCAGGAACGGCACACCTGTGCCGAGGGGCCGGCTTCCGTCCCCGCGCTGGGATCCGCGCCCTTCTCACGTGCCCGTCCTCCCCCTCCCCAGGGGCGTCGGCATCGTGGACCCCAGAGGGCGTTACAAACACAACACACCGAGGAGGAATTCTGCCAAGATACTGAAAACAACCTGTGAGAAACTCACGGGGTCTGTCGGCTCCGCTTCGTGCTCCGGGGTGGACCGTCTGGAGGATGCCGGGGAACCCGCGCGTGCAAACGATTTCCATCAGAGCGTGTCGGATCGCGAAGCTCTTTGGTAATACCCACGGGCAACAATTCCCTGAAGAGCGGACAGCTGCGCACTAAACGAGCGCGGTTCGGGCCTTTAGCAAAACGCTGTCCTGCGGAATCAGCGGCCTCCACCTGAGCCCCGAGGAGGCCTCGCTGGCGGAGGGAAGGAGGACGCGGTCCCGGGCGCTCGCCGCGCCTAGCGTGGCGGGAACGGTTTGCGCGTGCGGGGGAGTTGCACACGGCCCGCGAGCGAGGGGACGCCGTGTCTGCGTGCGCGTGCGCGGCGGCACTTCCGCTGTTTGATTCCGGCTTCCTCCGTGTTTCCGGTAGGGTCGAGAGCCGGGCTTCTTAGAATATGCATAGATTAACACTGATTTCAAAAGAATCCTGACGTCTGTTATTAGATGAATGATTGCAGGTTAGTAAAATATCTGTATTAAAATGTTTGTAGAAAACAAATCACAAGATTTAAGATACAGCTATTAACACAGTTCTTTTTACCGCGCAGTGTAGAAAAAGCAGTGATAACACAAACACTGAAATCTTACCAAAAAGGGAACGCAGTGGCATCCATCTTTCGTGAGGTACGTTTCTTTTTAGGCCTGAAAAAGGAACTGACTGTGCCTTTAAAAAAGTGAGTTTTCCAAAAGTGACAGATTTCCCCGTGAAAAGATCCGCCGCTCACTCGTCTGCAGGGCGTGAAGCCGGACTGTCTGCGGCCTGGGGCCCGGAAAGGTGCCCGGCCCCCGTCCCCGGCGGTCAGCCCTGCTCGGCACCGGCCCTGGGGCAGGGCTCGTGCGAAACTGCACCGGTGCGTCAGATGAGCGCATTTGTGATGGGGTTGGGAGGGAAGACGGGCTAAGAGAGGAGGCGGCTGGTATGTTCCTTTCTCTGGAGAGAAACATGGAACTTTTTCACATTTGACACAAACTAGCAAATTTTTAATTAAAAAAAAAAACACAACCGACCCAGGTCTTAATTTCCTATGATATAAACACCAATGTTTGTTAAGTTTTCTATTTTTTGCAAAGAATGCATCTCACAGCCATGGGGCCACTGAAGTACTTGGTACTGCTTCGAGTCAGGCTGTGACGCTGCACGTGGACACAATTTGGTCCGTCTCCTTGGCCAAGGACTCCAGGAGATGTGGCTGTGCGTGCTCCACGGCCCCTCCTCCCTCACAAAAGGCTCCTCTGAGCGGGGAAAGTAACTGATGGTACTTTCCCTGTCTCAAACTGAAGTTCTGAGAAGCAAATTGGCCACCCTGTTCCAGGTTTGCCGCCATGTCCTCGGGTGCCTGGGGACGGTAAAAGGGCAGCCGTCCTGGGCGCCAGCCTGTTGCTCTCTGTCCTCCTAATGAGGGGCCTCACGGGGGGCTTTTGTGACGAGCCTGCAGCCCGTGACACTGAAATAGCGTGTAAGAGCCTGCTGCCTTCCACAAGCATCGCGACATTACCCAACTGAAGCATGAAGCTCGTTGTCTTTTTTTTTAAAACAAAACTTCCAATTTCACATTTTAGTGTGTATTGTCATTTCCAGAGAAATACAACAGATCTTCTATACTGAGTCTGACAAAATTTATTGCCTTTATTCTTACCCTAGTCTATGGAGTCAATGACCATTTCCCTGAATTCATCAAATGGCACCGAAAAACATGTAAATCCCAGCAAAAACCTAGAGTTCAACATTTGGAGCCTAATCTTAGATCTTTCTCAGCAGCAGGTCTCTCAGAGGAGGAGGAGGACCACTTAATGGTTTAGTGGCTTCAGCGAATCGCATGGCGAGGTGTACCTTAGCTTCCTCCAGCACGGCTGGGGCAGGTCAGCCAGCGTTTGTTTGTGACAACCCGCCATTTGCTTCTCACAGCGGAGCAGGCCAAGTGCCTTTCCGCTGCAATGCTCGTGGACGTTTCGCTTCCAGACTGTGACGCCCGAGGATGGGCCCCATCATCACTGCCATTAGGACGGTGCACAGTCCCCCAGACTGACAAACCCATGCAAAGATTGGGTTCGGAAGAAATTCCCATGCAGCCGAAAAAATCAGCTTGGAGAAGTTAAGAGAAGCTGGGCCACTTCAAAATGAGAACAACAAATACTTCCCCGTGCTCGGCCATGCCAATGATGCAAAAATTGGATGCACTGAAACAGATCTTCTGTGAACGCTTTTTAATAATCAGTAAGCCCTCAGTTGGTGGCATCGATCTTGATTTGTGACTTCTATGGACAGTAGAGTTTCCCTGCCTCTCCTGAATCTACACCACTGTTCTGAACTTAGTCTTTTAAAGAGTCATCCCTCAGGACACCTCACCAGGCAGACCGTGCTAACTGCAGAGGACTGCCCGGCTGTCCTCAGCGCGGGAGCTGAGCGGCTCATCTAGCTTCACACCTGCCAGTTTTAAGTGCCAGGGAAGAGCAGGGGCTGACGAAGGTGCAGAAAGTGCTCTGTGCCCGGGGCCCAAAGACTTGGCCCTGCATCCCGAGGCTGGTGTTTTCATTATAAAATGGGGGCTAATTCCCATTCTGACCCCTCAACGGGTTGAAGCGTGAAGACCACAGGAGTCTGCTTCGAAAGCCGTCAGGAACCACGGTGTGCGTAGGTGGTGAGCTGTAGCCACCCGACGCATTCTTCTAGTGGGATCTGCATTTTGAAAGGCCTCACGAGTTGAAGAGGTACTTTGAAGGTGGCTGGCTTTCCCCGGGCCCTGGAAGCCCTTGACAAACGGCCACACTGGTGGTGTTATCGGTCTCAGCTGGGAGCACTGGGCCCACTGGGTTGAAATGATGAATCCAGGCTTACCTGGAATTCACAGAGACATTCCAAAGACAGGTAGGTGTGTCTACTGGGTCCACATCCAAATCCCCCTCTGTCGTGCATCAGGCTGGTAAGTATCAAATGTGCTGGGTGTCACCGTGGTTTGACACGTAGTGGTTTTGTCACAGTGGGAGCTGGAGGCAGGAAGTGCCTGGAATCACAGAGGGCTGCAGGTGCGTGCTAAGAGGAGACAGACCTTAGAAAGTCACGGCTGTGTTAAGGCTTGCTTCGAGGCACCTGTCTCCATCCTCACCTGGCAGGATCACTCCCAGGAAGGGACCCTCCCCAGGCTGGCAGGAACAGGTAGGAGAGGGGAGCTCCTGGTGGGGGGGTGGGTCACTGCAGACTAGAACCATCCTAAACCTGGGTCGTGCCCCATCTCAGTTGCACCAAACTGGGGCAGCAACTTGTGCATGTGCGTATCTTTAAGGCTCCCTTTAAACAGCCCAAATTTCTTAGAAAGTCACAAAAGCCATTATTTCTCCACGTACAGGCAACCACAGGCGTGCGCGTGCTTAAGGAGCCCTAGTCACAAATGGTCTGACTACAGAGACACCAGCGAGGCGCCAGCGCGTGTGTACCTTAATGTTAACAGTGCCGTCTGTAGCGCCTATTGAGGTAGCTGGTGCACAGCACGTTAGGGGGACAGTGGCTGCTGAATTCACGGCGCACTTAGCATCACACGCCAACTATTTCCCTCGAGCTGCTGCTCAGCTCTGGGATGCTGTGCTGTCCCCGGAACCTCCAGACAACGCTCAAGGCACTTTGTGTCCCTTGGGGTCTCAAATGGCCAGTGTGGGAAATGCGTCAGAACAAGCAGAAAGGTACCTTCTTTGCTCTTAAAATGAAAAAAAAAAAAAACAAAAAACAAAAATAGGGACAGCTCCTGCGGCCATGCTTGAGTGCTCTGAGTACCGGGTTTCTCTCTCCCCCTCTGCATGTTCATGACTTAGGCACGGGGATACTCTGTACTCATCAGAGCTGGAGGAAGGTCAAGGGGAAACCGGCGAGCGAGGTGGGAAGGAGGAATGGTCACTAGCTGGTGAGCTCAGTGTCCGTGCCACCTCCAAGGCCAAGGCCACTCTTGCTGCTGTGGTTGGGAAGCATCTTGCTCTGACAGTTCTGCACCTCATCCAAACGGTCTCATGCCTGAGGGGCCCTCTGGCTCTCCTGGTGTGATTGGTGCAGAATTCAGCATGGGGTCACCCAGCACAACGCACCCAGATGCAGAGAGGCAGGGCACTGCCAGGCTCCCAGCGGATTTCAGAGAGGCCCGTGTCTGATCCAGGGCCCCGCAGCTGGCTGGTGCACCAGGAGGCACATCTTGGATGAGCCCCTAGGTGTCCCTTCGTTCTGGTCAGCACATGAGACCAAGGCTGTTTGGTAATTCTGTGGTCTCTGAGGAGCCTGGCACTTTTTGCTATTAAAAGTTGAGAAAATGAAGAACCAGGTTTGAACAAGGACTTTTTGAAGAGTGGGTTAAGTTGATTTCCTGCATTCGCTGCCAGAGGAAGTGGACCCCACGCAGGGGTCTGAAACTCCTCGAACCTGTTACGACATCTCTGTTGCACTTTTGGCTGCAGCCCGGGGAAACCTAGCCAGCAATACGTGCACTCTTTTAACAGTTCCTATTCGAAATGCTACAGTATTTTGAACTGGTGCATAATCAGCCAATATTTGACTACTGATACCCTGAGAAATCTGTGATTAGGTGACCCAAAACATTCTGGTACTGAGTGGCAATTAGTGACTTAGTTATTTAAAGAAATGGGAACGTGTGCTTTTCCTTCCTATTGATACAAGTGGATGATGGCGAGTGACTTTCAAGCTGAGTCACTTGTAGGCTCCCTTCTGGCTTCGTGGGGACACCACCGGAGTCTTGCTAGGCACCAGGAGAACAGCGCTCACTGACCCTGCAGAGCACCCAGTAAGCTCACGCGGGGCGGCTGGTCGGCTCGCCTGTCACTGCCGAGAGCTTGAAATAGGGAGCGGTTTTGCACAGGTTTTATGAAAATTTAAGCAGAATGAATGGCTTTTCTGAAAACCCTGAGGCTTGTGCTCCTGGGCCACGCCGGTCGGAACAGCATTTGCCTGGAGCGAGAGGCCGTGTGGCGGGGGGAATGGGGTGCAACGCACACTCGGCGTCGGACTCCAGCCTCTGATCCCAAAGTGAGTCCCGTCGGTACGGGGAGTTCTCACTCTAGGAAAGGACACTGGACGGATGTGCCATGTGGCCCACGGCCTAGCTTCCTTCTGAGTCAGGGTCACCTCTCGATTGGTGTCGTGTGTGGAAATACTTTCCTTTGCTCTGACCCCTAAGACACCTGGGCAGGCCGCCTGCTGCCTGCTGGCCAGCACATCCTTTGATTGGAGCTTAAAAAAACCCAAACACCACTGAATATGTAATTTTTAAAAAAAGGACGTCCTAATCCTAACTTTCACTTTTTTCCTAGTGGAAGTCTCACAGTTTCATTGTCCTTTCTACTGTCATAGTTCATAGTGTGGATCTGGGGAACTGTATCCCTGTCAATCCCAATCACTCTTTATATAACAACCTCAGAAGCACCAAATTTTCTGAAGATAGGGGAGGGGCCTCAAGGACACAGAAGGTGCGTGGTGGCGCCATGGAGGTCACAGTCGGCACTGGCAGGTGCAATCTAGTTCTGGCTGGAAGGACAATTAATCCACAAGATAGACGACGGGAGGAGAAAGTACTCCCAGGTCCACATGTTCTGGACCTCAACACTGCTCTCAACATTGCTCTCCCAACCGCACTGAGGTGGAAAAGTTGATCTTTAAGGCTAAAACAAACATGTCAGATGTCAGAAAAACTACCTTACATATGCAGCGGGGGGAAAAGAGACTTGAGACAAAATCTTTGTAAAAAATAACCAACTGCTGTGAAATCTCTGACTAAGTACAACTGCCACTCGAAGGACATGGGACGCCTCCCTCAGTCTCCAGGGAGAGCAGCCCCTCCCAGCCCACGCTGTAAAGTCACATGTGCTCATGTGCTCCAGGGAGCATTGGCTACCACCAAGAGTTAAAAAAATAAAGCATCATATTTCAAAAAGCAACACAGGAAAAGTCGTAGGAGCTGCCAAATGGGGCCCAGAAGAACATTTACAAATAATTTGTCAATTTGTCCCTAAAAATACTATCATGCCCGCAAACGGCCTGATTGAGTTGGTCAGGATTTCACAGGAACGGGGCAAGGAGAGGGAAGCCAGCACACTCGCGGCGTCTGTCGCGTTCCTGCTCACCGCAGACGCTAGCTTAAAACAGTCAGGGGGTCTCGTGACGTCATTTTCTGGGCTCTTCTAAACAGACCTGGAAATGGGCTCGTCCACATATTAGTTACGACCGTGAGAACAGTGAACTGAAAACAAACAACAGCTGCATTTTGACAGCTTGTCAAATAGTTCCGTAAAACTCTCAATCTTACAATTAAAGTATAGCATGTTGTCTCTCTTCAGATTTAGGAAACAGAACGAAGTCTTCCAAATAAGTACTTTGCTGCTTTTAAAATGCCTAACCTTTGGATACATCTAGATTTACACAATTATAAATGTTGTTAAAAAGTGCTGATTAGTTTTCAAAATTATAAAGGAGCACAACAGTCAAAAGGGTAGTAAAAAGGGAAGACAGACCACGTATTTCGAGGTTACCAGTTAATTAAATGGCCGATTACTCATGTGCTATAAAGAAATGTGCACCGATTAACATTGGGTGAGTTAAAATCAGATCGTTGAACATAATTCCCCTTAATTTTCCAAGTCCTGGTATCAGCCACCTGTCACCGGCATTCGAGTGCTATGCACGCTCTTAGGAGTACTGGTTAGAACAAAGACAGACAGGGAACAATACTCCGGTTACCTAGAGCTCAGACTTTCCCATCTCTAAGGCTAACGTGGTGGATATTTGTGCAAAATCATGCGGCTCCCATTTCTCCTCTGTAGTGCTGTCAACTGTAAAACTCCCGGAAAAGTTGTCGTCGCCGTTGATTTGAGACAATCAGTACATGTCCCTGTAGATCTCCTGCAGCAGCGGGTGCAGCGCGGCGTCCGACTCCGTCTTGATGATCTGCACCAGCTGCGCGTGCTCCGTGACCAGCTGCCGCAGGTCGGCCATCTTTTGAAGAAGTTTTGGGAAGAGAAAGATATCGTCCGGATGGTTGTTCTGCAAGTGAAGTTTGAGCACATGCACAATACCCTCCTGCATTTTTTCAATGTGTCCTACGTTTAGAAGGCCAGGACGATCTATTCTCAAAAGAAGAAAGAGACGTTTGAGTGTGACAGTCACCTACTAGCTGATTATCAGCTCGAGGAACCAAACATTCCTATTTTACGTGTCCTTTCTTAGAAAAAGCCAAGCTGCTTTTAGACACTGTCAACTGGGCTGGAAGATAGAAATTGACTTTTCCAAAGTCACTAAGCAAGACAATGCTCCTTCCTAAATATTCATACTCTTAGGCCACAGTAGCACCCGAATTCCACCTTACCACGTGGCCCTGTCGTCGTGGATTGACCTGATTACAGTTTGCCAGGGACAGAACCAAAAATGCTGGGAGTTATGGTACATTCTGACGGTGATGACAACCAATTTTGCATAAAATGGGAAATGAAGTGCTTGTTCCTGAGTCAAAATTAGATACTCGCCTTCAACTTTCCCACCAATATTTAGGGAGTGTGATTATGGCAGACTTAGGTTTTGTGGTATACAGCTCTGTTACAGGTTCCTTGTCGTATGACTCAGGAGACAAGAAAGCAGGGTGAGAAATGAGTGGGGTGCTGGGGTGGGGAAGGGATCCTGGCTGGAAAGGATGCTGAGGACGCCCCGCAGTGTGAGGGGGATGGGTCCCCTCCCTGGGGCAGCTGGCACCAGCCTACTTGGGACAGTCTCAGACTCTCAGTCCAGAAATACTGCCCCAAGCCGTACCCAATCGGCAGTACTCCCTTTAAAGCCCCGCTCCTTACTATGATTTTCAAATGCTGCTAATGATGCAGATTTTTTATCTTCATTTTTTTTTGGTTATAAAATAAATATAATTATTACGTTTCACAGAAAAATTTAAAAGACAGGAGGAATTTCCCCCCCATAATTTTAACCCCACTGTACCAGGTCTAACATATGTTATATATATATATATATGTAGGATTGATGTAGGATTATAATTTCTTTTATAAAACTGTGACCATGCTACATATACACAGTTCTGAAATCGCTTTTTACCCACGTGCTACATCTTGATCATATAAAAGGACAGTCCTGTGTGACTGCTCTGCCCTTTGATATTACACTTTATGCGAGAGGGTGACATCTTCCTCCTCTGACTGTTGCCCGGCCAGACCGTCACGGGGACCCACCAGCTAGGGCTGAGTCCAGGTGGGGGCAGCCGGCTTCAGTTCCGACAGTGGGTAGGCCACAGGGACAGCATGGCTTGGGGCAGTCTCCACCAAGGCTGGGTCAAGTTGGTAGGAGGATGACCTTCCTAGACCCGAGACAGGGCGATTTAAAGGCATGTGACACTGAGCCAAAAGTCTGGGGGCTGCAGAGCCAGCGTACACAGAGAGGCCCAGACTTCCCTGCACTGGGGTCTGTGTCCCCTGGCGAAGCACACCTTGCAGTCTCTGCCAGCTAGGTACCGAGGTTTCCCGTTAGGAAACAGCATAAACAGTACCGATGGTGACAGCAGTTATACTAACATCTGTGTGGCACTTTAGAGACTATCATCTGTGACATGGATATAATATTACAATTATATAGTAATATAAGAATATCATAATTATATAGGCCATATATATTATTATATATCATAATACAATTGTAATTATACCTAATATTTATATCTAACATGTTAGCTATAAACATATCTGTTTATAATATTAGATATAACTATAAAAGCAGCATATTTATATATTACAATTAAAGTATAATTTACACAATATACAAATATTTATTTCTATAGAATAACACTATCGGCTATGGTATCATACAGTGTGATGATACTTAAGTCTACTTGGCAGCAACTCGGGGCTCAGACGCCCCCCACCCTGCAGGTGTCCACTCCGCCCGGACAGCTCAAACTGGTCCTGGGATCACCACTGCCAGATGCTTCAAGACAGGAGCCTGTAAGAGACTGGGCTCTAGCGGGTTAAATCAGCCACTCACCTCCACAGCAAATTATAGCAGCCACAAAAAGGGAAATGTCACTGTCATCGAGTTCCAGTGCATTGAACTTCATGGCGAAATCGAACTTCGGTTCCATGATGTCACAGAATGGTTTTCTCAGGCTTTTTAGGAACTCACGAGTTATAAAACCGTTTCCGTACGCCACCAGCATCCCGTCTTTGTTCATCACGGAAGACAGCATCGCAAATATGGCCTCGTAGACTCCGTATTTCAGCAGAGTCACTTGGTCGTTCAGGTCCAAGTTCGCGAAGCCTGGGATGGCCTTGGCAAACTCCGTGAGCTCCGTGACGGTCTCCACCGACGTGCACTGGCAGCAGTGGAAGATGCGCACCTCCGCCTCCTTGTTCTGGATGCCGTTGGCCACCAGCTTGGCCACCAGCGTCTTCTCGGCCATACACAGCGTCTCCATGTCATGTATAACAAAAGGCTGCAAAGAAGGAGGTAATTTGTGACAAGCTTATACGTTCAATTACCAGTAAACTAACAAGTAGCTGCCGTGTCCAAACCCCCACGCTCGGTGCTACGGAGAGTTCAGACTGTGCGAGAGCGGCTGTCCTTGCCAGAGCTCGCTGTGTCCCCTGGTGCTAACTGATACTAACACTGCTAGGGAGAACTCCTCCACGTTAGCAGCTGTCACGTCTTCGGGAAAATTAAATGTGAATCACTGGTAGAATTGCTCCGGATCAAATTATGTAATAAGCTCTTGGTTAGGTTTTACTGCTACTTCTAGAAGCAGCATAAAATATTAGGCATGTGTTTTAATCTAAAGACAACTTAAGTCACAGGTATAATATTTGACCACACACAGTAAGCAAAACTCCAAGATACGCTACCAGGTAACGTCTGTCCAAAGGAGCAGTTCTATTCCAGCGTGGCGCCCGGGAGGACAGCCTATTGCAGATTCTGAAACACTGAGAATAATGCTGGATTCCTCTCTCGGAACCGATCTTAAAACCTGTGCTCAGCTGCATGTCAAAAATTAGTCTCCTTGCTTCATCATTTTTTTTTCCAAACAAGACATTTTACTCTGTCTACTCTTAACTTGCATACCAGAGCAGCTACAACGGACTCATGGTTTTGTCTAAAATTTGATTATATTCTCAGAGGGTAAAGATTTTCCGTAACCAAAGATAGTCAAAGACTCTAAAGACTTTTTTAGAAGATGCAGGTAGCTTCTAAAGCAAAAGCAGCTAAGACTGGGCAAGTGTGAGTGTGTGCATGCGTGTGCACACGTGTGTATGCACACGTGTGCACACATATGTGTACTGGGGGCCGAGCCCTTGGCTGTGGGGAAGCAGACGTCACAAGGAAGGCACTGCCTGCGTCACAGCTCCTCAGTCCGTTCCCACGTTGCTCCTTCCAAAGTCTTTTCATGACGTTCTTAACCCCTGACAGGTCAACATATAACTTTTTAAGATGCTATTGAAAAGCACCTCTTTTGGAAGCCATGCTCAGAGGGGACTACTGTCCCTGTTCCTCTCAGCTCTGCTTCCATCCCTGTCCAATCAAGAGGCAGCGAGTTCCCCAGAGGTGCTCCGGCCCCGTCGCTAAGGGCCCCAACCATCTGCTGCCCCACGGTCTTGAAATTTCAGGGGCTCAAACCAGTCCCAGTGTCCAGATGGAAACAGACTTGATCCAGCCTCCCTCGCCCCTTTCCTCGGCTAAAACCCACCGTTCCGCTCCCTGCAGCGCCTCCCCTGGCAGCAGTGTCCTGGTCCCCCAGCATCCTAATCAGTTCCGGGTCAGCCAGGGGCTTTGCTTTATCTGATCGGAAGGCCACGAGGCGGTCTTCACAGAACAAAGGACTAGACCACCACAAAGATAACTGCAGCCCCCACTTCTAACAAACCAGAGGGACTACTTTAAAATTAAAATCCATCCAGCCTCTGTCTTTCTGCATCAAGGCTTTGAACACTTCAGGGCCGTGGGGCTGGCACCTGCTCTCGCCCCAGCAGCCCCTGCAGGGCGGAGGTGAGCCTGTCCCCCCGGGCACGCAGCTGTGATGGCGTGATTGCGTCTGTTTACTGGCAAATTCATCATCCCTCCTCCCACCCCCAAGCAGAAATGAAGGCAGCTGCAGGCCCAGGGTTGGCTGCCTTCCTGAAGCTCTGCGGGGCTGAGGTCGAGGTGGGCGTGTCTGGGCCGATGCTTGGTCCCCTAATGGATCTCCTACCCACAGATGGAATTGCTCCCAGAAACGTGGCAGGGATACACACAGGCTATGGTCTTCCAACACACACCGCAGCCACAAAACCAGAGCTCTGTGAAGAGATTCAAGCAGTGTGGCCTGCTGGTGGGCATCTAGCTGGCTCGGCCTTTTCCCAGACTGAGCGGAAGGGGTGCCCCGCACCGCATGCAGCGAGCTCAGGAAGCCAGCGGCCGTGCCTCCCACACCCTGCATGCAGGACACGGGTGGGGCATGACCTTGGCTTGGGGCAAACGGTCTCAAATGACCAGTGACGCCATAGCTGGACATTCCGTGCAGCTGGAGCCTGCAGTGCCCTGGCCTGGAGGTGTGTGGACAGGAGCCGGCACCTGACTCTTAGCAGAGCACCAAATTCTGTCTTTCTCCCGAAAATAGAGTTGTGAACCACAATCCCAAACTATTAATCTGTTATTTATTTCCCTAAGACCAAAATACAGACTCCTGTCTAAGAGTAACAGTGTGTGAAGAGTCCTCAACTGTCCTGACCTCCTCACTCTGGCGGAGGGGGACGGGCTCATTCTAAGAGCCGTGGGGGTCTCTGGGGAGGGAGGACACTCTATGGAGTCACATTCACACTAAACGGGGATTTTGTTCAGAGCAAAGATGACTTTTAAGTTTGCTTTAAATCCTTGAAAGCCAAGGAGAAATCTAAAATCAGGAACGACAGTTGTGGTTACCCTAAGTCTGGGCTACGCTAACCATCTCCAGGACAGAAATGCAAAATGAAAAGATGACCCTTGCTCTCACCCTTGCTGTCCAGAAAGGGTCTAATCGGTATGAGCTGGGCTGCCCAGCGTGGGTGTTTGCTGGAACCTTCTAAAATGTCTCTGCCTATTTAATTGGAGAATTCACTTAAGAATTAAAAGACTCAGTAAAAAAGAGGTTTGGTTTGTTCATGAAAGTAAGTAGCTTGTGAAATACCTTATTTTCCTATGACTAAAAATCCCAGCTAGTAATTCCCAATAAGGATTGCTCCAAGCTAGTCATTAGTACACATTAAACCTGTTTCGCCATGCTCATGGGAAAACGGCAAAACATCTACACCAGCCTCGGGCCGTGCCCTCTTTGAAGGTAGCTCTGAGATTCATTCTGTAATAGAGACAAAGACTTATTTCACTATGGGGGTGGAGGCAGGATGACGTTAGGCCAGGCAGGTGACCACAAGGAGCAATCTCGGTTTCCTCTGAAAAGGTCCAGAACTTTCCCAAAAGACAATAAAGTTTCTGTGAACAGATGACCCTTTCCAAGCCCTGACGTGTGGCTGCCTCCTCACTGAAGAAAAGGCAGGCAGGTGTGTGGGCTGCTGGGGTGGGAGGGGAGGGGACAGGGAGGTCCAAGTGCAGGGACCCGTTTCAGCACGCAAGAGCGCATTATGAATGGGACATGAGTGGTTTTGTTTTCTGGCCTTAAAATAGGGATTTAAAAAAATGCACTTAGGAAACAACCCTAGTACTTGGTAAGCTATTAACTAGTGGCTTTTTTTTCCCCTTGGGGTATTAATTACACAGCCATTATAATGACTTGGTTGCTGAGACCTTCTCGGTAGATCCCAGCAGGGAGACAGGCGTTGCCGTGAAGCTACATGTCAGTCTCAGAATGAACCGTCTCGATTTCCATTGTCTTTTGTTTGGCCTTGGGATAAAAACTATTTTCTCGACACTGAACGTGTTTCCTCAGTCCTGCCCTAGACTCCAGCTGACGCGCTGCCAACGGAAACCTTCAGACACAACCGACCGGCGGGAAGACACCTACCGGGTTGTTGCCGGCCTTCCCCGCCAGGATGACGCGGGCTTTGACCTTGTTCATGTTGAAGTTCTTCAGGTAGGCCTCGTAGATCCGCTTGGCCAGGGATCTGAGATCGGCGGTCTCAGAGTCGTCCAGGTCGTGTTCGCACGTGAGGATTTCTGCCTTCAGTTTCGCTTTCTCGGACCTCGGCATGCGTCCGAAGCGGATTGCTGGGGGTCGGGGAAACACAACAACGGGAAGCAAAGAGAATGAGCCGGGGGTCAGGCACCGCGGGCTGGGTGGGAGGTTCCCACCCGGAATTAAACCAGGAACGAATGTACATACAGCACGTTAAAATCCGTTTCTCATCACTATTCAGCTTTCTAATGCAGAGAGATGAAAATGAGACTCAAACTCCGTAAGTTCTAGACCTTTCAAAAAGACTAAAGTAAAAGGTAACACCCCCACTCGTCCCGTGGGAAGGAGCGCTCACTGCCGCTCGGGCAAGGGCAGGAAAGTGAGCATTAGCGTGAGTTTCCGTGTGATACCTTCTCCTTTCGCCAGGAGGTAGAGATGCAGCCCTTATAAACTACTTATTTTAAATATACCTTCATGTCACAGCTAGCACGTCCTAAAATTACAGTAGGATTGAATAAAAGGAGATTCATGATACGGTAAAATGTTTGAAATGGCACACACTTCACATGGGGGAGATGAACATTCTGTCATCTCAGTGACTTCCCGTTGGTTTTTATGTTTTCTATCAAAGTCCTACCATTTGAAGTTTCTAGCAATAAGCCCAAGCGCTCTGCTGAGTCTCAGCTATTTGAAACGTTTATGTTCTTGGGCTACTCTGATTGCAAAGAGATGATCTGGCATCAAATGCTGGAGCACATTCGTTCACGGGACAGTCCGCTCCGAGGGGGCGAACCCAGGAAGTGTCTGGGAGAAGGCCGGGCCACCTTACCTACCATTGTGTGACATCCCGACCGAAAGGCACTTGTGGAAACGGCAATACTGGCACTTGTTGCGATTCTTTTTCTGAATCTTGCAGCTACGATCGCATTTGTCATACACCAGCTTTAGTCGAACGGTTCGCCGGAAGAAGCCCTGCGAGATCAACACACGGTTTACTGAGCAGCGTGGACCCCTAGCAAGTCAGCGCCGGTGCTTCAGCCTTCTTTGTTGTCCCTTTATCGTCTCTTTTTAAATGAACTAAATACAGAGAAACAGTTCTGAAAAGTCGGATATAATTGCGACAAACAGAGAATTTTAAATTTCGTTACGTTTAAAATGAAAAACAACAAAATGAGTCAGAATTCAAAGTAATTCTAAAATGTCCTCATCTGACTTGGGGACACACAATGACAGTTTTCCAGAGAGTTGCGTAGCCCTGCGGTGATGTGTCTGAATGAAACTTTTCCCTCTATTGTGACAGTTCCGTATTTGTGACTAAAAACTTCCTAGGAATTTTTGTAAGAGCCTATTAACTTCCTCAAAGACAAGAACCATAACAAAAGGAAGCCAGCTATTTGTAAACAATTTTCTTGCTCCCTAAAAGCATCTTAAACTTTACCCAGTGAGAAACAACTTTATTAGTGAGTCCATAAAAGAACCCAAACTAAACAAAAGTAATGAAATCATGGCCCTAAGGAAAAGACCATTTTACGAGTAGCTTTTTAAAAGGTATGTGGTCGGAAAACATGGAAGGAGTTGATTTTTGCTTTGGGTTCTTTTCCCGTCTTTGCTTTTAAGTCATCCCCCCGTGTTTCTGACGTGGCGGGCCTGACTGCCCACCGGGAGAAGGAACAGCGATTTCCCGGGGGAGTGAGAGCAAGGCTGACACCTTCACTGGGTGTCCTCGTCACCTAGCTTCGCAAAGCAGGATGGCTGCAGGACGTGTGGGATGCAAGAGGAAGGGCAGGAAGGGACAGTTCTGAACGGCAGGAGGCCTCGGCACTTTGGCAGTGCTGCCCACTGTCCCTGCGGACCAGGCCTCCACGGCCAGGCCTGGCCTGGGGCAGACGTCAGTGTTCAGGAACATGGATTGTGTAGCGTACCAGGAAAGGCCGTGGCATGTTCCAAAAGTTAGTACACGCTTCCAGCACGTGCAATGAAAGGGGATTTCTGATTCTAACCGAACGGTCAGCGTGCAGATCTCCCACGCGTCCCGTGCATGAAGCGCCAGGCTCGAGCACGCAAACGTAACCCTAAAAGGATGAGCTGCTCCAGGGGCCTTCAGGATGTAACAGAAGGTCCTTCTCGTCACCATGCTGGCCACACACAAGGGCCGATGGTCCTGTGAGCAGCTTGCCGGACAAGGGCTTGTCTTCACGCCCTCCGCCCTGGGTCAGAGCCGTGCGGGGCCCGGCTTAGCTGGCACGAGCTCAGGGCACATGGGCTCGGGTGGACGAGCTCCCGCCGTGCAGGAACTGCCCAGGGTCAGGAGTAGCAGCGGAGACGCCAGCACTGGTTCCAGTCCCCCGCTGGGTGCTGTGGCACCCTGAGCAAGACCCCCGTGTGTGAGGCCCATTCCTTCCCCTGGTACGTGAGAACACCTGCCCTCCCTGGCCTTTGGGCAGGGTCCAGCGGTAAGCAGGTACATGCTCTCCACCTGCGCTCATGTGAAAGGGTCACTCTTGACTCTAACGTGGCTTGTTTTCTTTTAAAGAACACACTTCTGTAAGTTATTTACAAAGTACAGCAGAACAATCTACCCTAGACTCTCTGAAGACAGGAATTAATCTGTCACTTAGGTCAGTTTCTTATCTGGGACTTTCTGCAGATCTCTTTTCGTAATGACAGACATTTGCATAGAAAATAAATGTAACCACAAGTAGTAGTTGCCAGCGGGGCCACTTGCCCTGTGCTAGGTCACTCTACCTTGCAGCCTTCGCACGCATGAACTCCGTAATGGTAGCCTGAGGCTTTGTCCCCGCAGATACGACATTCAATGTTTAATGGTCCACTGGGAGACTCATCTGTGCTACCAGGAACCACAGAGCAGGTAACCGAGGAGGGACTTGAAGCTGGTGAAAGGGTATCTAGGGAAAAAAGAGGGAAGATTGATGAATATTCAAAGTGTCAGTATCCTACGTCTAAATCGGTCTTTGAGAACATGACTGAGCACGAGCACTGAGCACGAAAGTCGGCAGGGCACAGTCCTGAGCCGGGCCCCTGTCTTTGGGTCACACCTCCCATGCTCTTGTGGCCGCCATGGTGCTGGTGACCCCAAAGCTCATACACTCTCACTGGCTCCTGCTGAGCTGACCCCTGGGCTCTAGATCCACATGTGGGCTGTCTCTCAGGTGCTTCCACCTACAGAGCCCCCCAAGTCCCCTGCTCGACATGTGCAACACAGAACTCGTTATTTTGTTTACTTCCTTCCTTCCAGTTCCTCTGCAATTGTTAACTCAGCAAAATGAGACCAGAATAGTGTAAAAACTCATATGGGCAACTCCAAATGCATCATCTGTGCAAGAAAAAAAAAATAAGTTGGAATTTAGGAAAACCAAAAACCTCTGCTCTGCAAAAGACACTGCTAAGAAAAGGAAAAGACAAGGCACAGACCGGGAGAAACTATTTGTGAAACACATGTGATAAAAGACTTGTATTCAAAATATAAGAAGAAATCTTAAAACTCAACACTAAGAAAACAACTCAATTAAAAAAATGGGCAAAAGATCCAAAAAGACACTTCAGAAAAGAAGATACACAGATGGCAAGCAAGCATATGAAAAGATGCTCAACATCACCTGTCACAGGGCACTGTGAATTAAACAACAATGAGAGATCAGCACACATCTACTCAAATGACTAAAATCCAAAAAACAGACAACACCGACGTTGATGAGGATGTGGAACGGCAGGAACCCTCATTCATTCCTGGTGGGAACGCAGAACGGGACAGCTACTTTGGAGGACAGTCTGGCAGTTTCTGACAAAGTAAAACAGTTTTCCCATACAATAGGAATTGTGCTCCTAGGTACTTATCCAACTGATTTGAAAACTTATGTCCACATAAAAACCTACACATGAATGTTTATATTAGTTTTATTCTTAATTGCCAAAAGTTGGAAGCAACCAAGATGCCCTTCAATAGGAGGACGGATAAACTGTGGTACATACAGACAATGGAACATTATTCAGTGTAAAAGAAATGAGATATCAAGTCATGGAAAGATATGGGTGACTCTTAAATGCACATTGTTAAGTGAAATAAGCCAGCCTGAAAGGCTACACACAATATGATTCTGAATGCGCAACATTCTGGAAAATTACCATCATTATAGTGATGGTAAAATGATCACTGGGTGGGGTGGGGGAGGCAGGGTTGAATACTGAAGCAAAGGGGTTCTTGAGGTGCTGAAATTATTCATATGAAAATGTAATGGTGGATACATGACACTATGCATTTGTCAAAACCCACAGAACTTTATAGTTCAGTGTGAACCTTAATGTGCGGAAATAAAACAGAAATAATTTAGGAGGTTGGAGGATCCCAGGATGGAATGCAGAATGTGAAAAAACAATCTTACTGTGTTACAAATATGTGAAACAACCTCCCTGAAGGAAATGGGAGGAAGAGGTGCTGCCCTAAGTAACTCTGGAAATGAGCGGAGTCTGTCAGACTAAAGGCAAAAGGACCTGCATGGAAGCACTGTGCTCTGGTTGATAAAGTTGTTTCCCACAGGGGGATGGGTTAACAATTCTGATACCATTAGACAGGTATATTAAGTGTATATTAAACATAAATTTTATGTTTAGACTTGAGTCCAATCCCCAAAATATCTTATTAGGTATATGCAAATATTCCAAAATTTGAATGAATCTGAAGTCCAAAGCACTTCTGGTTCCATGCATTTTAGATAAAGGATACTCAACCTACAGTTCCTAGCTCATTCCATAAGGCAAGAATTACTCTGACACCAAAATCAAACAGAGATATTATAGGAAAATTACAACCAATATCCCTCAGGAACATGGATGCAGAAATTCTTAACAAAATTTTAGCAAGTTAAATCTAATGATATGTAAAGATGATAATAATACATTGTGACCAAGGAGGATTTATCCTGGGAATACAAGGTTGGCTTAACCTTTGAAAATCAAACAATATAATTTATCATATTA
>CAUYRT010076108.1:0-85671 GCA_963574885.1 Lepilemur ruficaudatus
AAATAGAAAGAAATTAGCTGGACAACTAAAAATATATAGAAAAAATTAGCCGGGCATGGTGGCGCATGCCTGTAGTCCCAGCTACTCAGGAGGCTGAGGCAGGAGGATCACTTGAGCCCAGGAGTTTGAGGTTGCTGTGAGTTAGGCTGATGCCATGGCACTCTAGCCCTGGCAACAGAGTGAGACTCTGTCTCAAATAAATAAAAAAAAAAAAAAAGATAGAAAGAAAAAGAAAAAGAAAAAGAAAACAGAAAAAAGAAAACAAAAAGCTTTTATGAGAAGATTTTTAAAGTCACATTACACATTTAATACACACTGTCTACTTCATGCCAATTAACATTCATTTACAGAAGATGAAATTTACAAAGCCATATTCAACAGAGCTCTAACTAAATACTTTGCATGAGAATTGATCAGCATTGATCCTAACGTTAGAGACATGGCAAATTTGTAAAAAAAAAACCCTTGAAATTCTTTAACTTTTATGGGCAAGATGACTGTAGAACCCTCCACGAGTAAATCTACTATATGCCAGAGACTGCACCAGATGCTGAGAATGCGGTGGTCTTCAGTGCAGACACAGCCTCTCCCTCTAGCAAGATCCAGTCTTCATAAGCATCAAAAAGTAATTTCTAAACAGACAAAACAAAAATAGACCATTGGAAAGGTGGCTTTTGCCACCTTCACAATCAGTACTAGTTAATGCAGCTAAATCAAATTTAACACTTTATTTTTTGGTAATGAGTTAATCAGAGGATGCAAAATTAACCTACCATGACAGGCACAACTACCTACCACTAAAGATATAGATTTAGTAGATGTATAAATTGAGAAAATGTCAGGAGGCAGGGCTTTTTGATATTTTTGTACTTAGAAGCCTGTAATTTAGAAGCTTTGTGTCTAGGATGATCATTTATCCTAGACCATGTGTGTAATGCCCTGTGTACAGTGAGTCAGTTAGGGAATGCAAGAGATTTTTATGTTACATTCAAAATAGAAATTTTCAGGAATAGTATTTGATACTTGTACTAAGTAAAGAAGATTCTGAGATTAAAAACCACATGGAAGATAAGAGTGATTGGTAAATTATATTCACTTACATTTTAAAATTCTGAATTAATTAATGCATTAACTGCTATTAAGACCCTTATTTGAGAGTATCCTGTTTCCTGCAAAAATGGCTGTAATCTCATTTAATTGAAACAAATAAGATGAGGATTCATTTCAATCTAAAAATGCATTTCTCTTGTTGCTGGATATGATACAGCAGGTAATATCAGACCAACCCTCCTGCTGAGAACACCTGTAAAAACTTGTGTAAAATTTAAAAAAAGAAAAAACAATGCAACTATTCAAAGACACTGGAGGCAAAGCAAGTCAGCCAGGGGACTTTAAAAGCATAAGATCTAACAATATATTGTTTGCAAAAGATAAATTTAAAATAAAAGATAGGAAAAACTAAAAATAAAAGGATGAAAAAAGTATTAAAAATATTAACCAAGGGAAGGCTAGAATAGAAATCTTAATATATGGCAAATGTTAATGCAAGACAGTATAAAGGATAGAGAAAAACATTATGTACTCATAAAAAACATAACAGAACAAGAATTTTGGCCACCGTACATTTATTCTCTCCAACAATACAGCCTCAGAATACTTATAGAATTTTAGTAAGAAATAAGTTTTTCAATAATTGTAGTTGAGGATTTTTACACACCCATTCTCAGAAACTTGGAGATCAAATAGACAGAAAGTCAGCAAATATATTTTAAAAATCCAAGCAATTTAATTAATAAATTGAAGGTATTAGATATATATGGAACTCTGAAGCAAACAAAATACACATTCCTTTTGAGCATATGAGAGAGATGTACAAAAACTGACGGAAAATTAGGCCACAAGGGTAACTTCAATAAATTCCACAGATTCACTGTAATATTCACCATATTCCCTTGTTATAATGCAATAAAATTAAAAATTAACAATGAAAAGCCAGATTTTTAACATTTATGTAGGTGTAGAGACTAAATAACATATTGCTAAAAAGTGCTTGGACTGAAAAAGAAATAATGAAATGCTTAAAATTAAATGGCAATGAAACATTCTATAACCAAATGTATTTGACACAGCTTAAAACACCACACAGGGATTTATAGCTTTAAATGCATTGACCAGGAAACAAGAGAGATTACAAACTATCAGCTAAAAATTCAACTTCCTCAGGAAGTTAAGGTGTCTCTGGCCTCACCAGAGGGAGGATGGTTTCAACACGGCGTCAATGCAGAAACGACTACAAAAGGAACTGTTGGCTTTGCAAAATGACCCACCTCCTGGAATGACTTTAAATCAAAAGAGTATTCAAAATGTAATTACACAGTGGATTGTAGACATGGAAGGTGCACCAGGTACCTTATATGATGGGGGAAAATTTCAACTTCTATTTAAGTTTAGTAATTGATATCCTTTTGCCTCCCCTCAGGTCATGTTTACTGGTGAAAATATTCCTGTTCATCCTCATGTTTATAGCAATGGTCACATATGTTTATCCATTCTACCAGAAGACAGGTCCGCAAAGCTCTCAGTCCAGTCAGTTTGTCTCAGTATCATTACCATGCTTTCCAGCTACAAAGAAAAGAGACGACCACCAGATAATTCTTTTTATGTGCAAACATGTAACAAGAATCCAGAGAAAACAAAATGGTGGCATCATGATGATACTTCTTGATGCCACTGTTATCATCCTCCCAGGAGAAGATAGTTCTACTGAGAAAATGAGCACTTTGACCATTCAGCCTTTGAATTTTAACCTTTGACTACAAGTGACCTCTATGCAATGAAGACTACTTTCTTTTACTGCATTTTCACTCATGTGCCTTCTAGGCATATGTTGATCACTGGTTCAGTCCAGGCAAATGACATGCTTTTATTAGTCATACAGCATTAATGCAGGTGTCAGGAAACGTCAAACATAATTGCATTTTTAATTTTTTTTTTAGGCTTTTGGAAAATTGCCAGGTCCTCACGTATTGTGCAGTAACAGTGACTTCCTTGGCGGTTTTGGGACATTGATTGCCGGCAATGGATGTTGTTAACAGGAAAAGTTTTCCTTAACTCCTGCCACCAATGATTAATGTATGATGGGGGCTATGAAATGAATTTATAGGTTATAGTGGGATCATAAATAAAGTGAGGGATCCAACAGTACTTTGAAAGTCACCCCAACTGTTTATATTTGGATTCTATGCACCCTGATCCTAAAGTTAAGCGTGAATTAACGTGTGTCTTTAAAGGACTGTAATGAAAGATCACTGCAAATTAATGTAATTGTTTACATCGGCTGTCAAATTGTTTTGACATGGAAGATTTTCAAGTAACATTGACAGAGAGGTACAATATCTTATTCCTATGTTGAAAACAAATTCATTTGTTGTATATAGTTCTTCAATCTCTGAAGTAAAGGTATGAACAGTATTAATAAAACCTTAAAAATATGAATCATGGGAGTAAAAAAACATGACCAAATGATATCAAAATTTACAACTCCTGTTGTTTTAATTAAGTATATTATGAACAAAGGTAACAGCCAGTTCAGCCAGTTGACAGATTGAAAAGACATCAAGGCATCAATAACTGAATGTACAAAAAACTCCTATAAATCAATAAGAAAAAGGTAGGGACCCTCAGCTACAAAGTGGGCAATAGATAGAACATTTATAATCAAGGAAATCTAAAAGTTTGATGATCTCATTGCCATTTTTGGTGGTGGGAAGTTGAAGACAATCATTAAGGAATGGATTTAAAAAATCGGGTGGGTGTATTGTGTGGAGTTTTACAATTCCAAAGTCTTTCAGAAGTTTTAGAGGCAGCTGATGGCAGGAAAGACCAGGGATGTAGAGAGGAGTAAATTATAGCTTTGTCACAAAATTACAAGAGTGGGTATTGGGAAGAGAAGAAATACAAAAGGTACCAGGGTATCTTCCATTTAGATCATAGTTAATAAATATGTAATAATATTTAATAAATATTTGTGTATTATCTCCAATGTGCCTAGTACTTATGATATAATTATCTGTTGATTATCAGATTGCTGTTTGTGGAAGTTTTACAATGTAAGAAAAAAATAAAGAAATTCTTAGAGTTATCTACTATTAAGATGGTGGCTTTAACTTAAAAATATTTTTTAATTTATTGTTTTACTATTTCCTTTTGCATATCTTTCTCTTTAAAATCAGCACACTGATTTCTCTGTACATGCAATGCTATTTTCACATAATTTCTGTGTAGTGAATCAAAGCTTTATAACTATCCTGACATTTCTTAAACTGGATTTTTTTAACATTGACTTTAGCATTAATATTTAAACCACATACACAAATATACGCATATATATACACACTGTATATGTAGACATTATTATACTTTTTAAAAATAATAAAATATTTAAAATATAAGTATTTTAAAAATACAATTATGAAACTTATCAAGACCTTCAGTCAATGCAGAAATACTCCCTGAGGGTCACCCTGTTTAGAGCAACGTATTAAGATTTTACTGTATTTACTTATTGTGAATGTTACATATTGCTTGAAGGAAAATAGGAGATTTTAAGTATATGAATCACTTATTATTTTCCTTAGTATATAAAACAACTTAATTATATATGTATGTGATATACATACATATACAAAAATGCTGTAGTGTGATGTGTGAATTAATTCCAAATGAAGACAAGATTTTTAATCTAGTTAGAACTAGATAAAAGGCACACAGGAGCCACTTCTAACTGGGTGCTATTTATATCATACAAATCTTTATTATTTTGCAAAGTTTTTATTACAATTTATAATTTTGTATCATAATTTTTAAAGCTATCTGATAGATGACAGTAAGGGCTTTTCTAGCCAAGTAAGTATGCATTGTGAGTATTCCGGCTGATGGAAATAAAGTGCTTTAATATAGTTAAAAATTTTTACTCATGAAAAGCTACAAAGTATGAACAAGTTTAACAATTAAGACACTTTGTTGATCTAAAAACATCTCAAGTAACCTGGCTAAATTAGGAGCCACTATTCCTCAATGTTGCTACTAACACATAGGCTAAACTTGACATTTCAGATTGCTATTTATATTCTTGGCCATTTAGATATATGTATACCTGAATGGAGTTGCTCAGTACCAAAATAAAATCTATAAGTACTTTAATTATGTCATTAAACATTGTGTACCAACTGAATTCATTTATCTTTAATAATCTATAAATATTATATAAACATAATTATATTAATTATATTCTAGTAATGGTGTTTTAATGGAAATTCCATTAGTATAAAAATGAAACACTGTTAAAGTTAAGCAGGCTAAAATGTTATAAATGTAAGATAAAATATTTTTTCTGATGCAAAATAGAAAATTTTGCATAGAAAATCAGAATGAGAAAATAGAAAATGATGAGATATTAAGAGGAAATTTTTAAATAGTACTATATTATTGAATAAATTTGGGGATAAATTTGGAAAGGCAAGAAAAATATTCTAGAGCTAATAGTTTAGGAAAATACTAATAATTTCTATTTTTAGATCTGATAACTTATAGTTACATGAAATAGAGTATGAATTATTTTTAACTCCATCTTAATCACAATAGATGCATTTTAAAGAAAATTGGATTAAAAAAGACTACATTAAGGCTGGGCGCAGTGGCTCACGACTGTAATCCTAGCACTCTGGGAGGCCGAGGCGGGTGGATAGCTGAAGATCAGGAGTTCAAGACCAGCCTGAGCAAGAGCGAGACCCTGTCTCTACTATAAATAGAAAGAAATTAATTGGAAAACTAAAAATATATGTAAGAAATTAGCCGGGCATGGTGGCGCATGCCTGTAGTCCCAGCTACTTGGGAGGCTGAGGCAGAAGGATCGCTTCAGCCCAGGTGTGTGTGGTTGCTGTGAGCTAGGCTGACGCCACGGCACTCTAGCCCGGGCAACAGAGTGAGACTCTGTCTAAAAAAAAAAAAAAATCTACCAACCGGGGTTCGGTTGAGAAGTGAAGGTGAAAAAAAAAAAAAATCCCAAGTCAGAGTGTGTGTAAAATATCTTCCCTAGAGGGCTTGGTACAGAGATAGTTTTAATTAACTGTGCATTTCATTTAAGCTTAGCAGGCAAGTTATTGTACATTAAATAAATACCGGTTGGTTATTAAGAACATATTTACTTCTGACTTAACAACTAACTACAACAGGTTCTAGATACAGATTTCTGTTAAACCACAGTCTGGTACATCTGTTTGGAATAATCAATTGTTCTTTACTCAAGATATAATAATTACCTTATTGAACCTGGAGAGACTCTTCTCCTGGTAATTTACGGGGGAACAAATTTTCTCATTTAGTTTTTCTGTCCTTTTCTCTCAAAAAAGAAGAAGGAGCAAAGAAGATAGAGACTGTAGAACTCAGGTCTTTGACTTAAGAGGACACCTTGGCCTGGTTGATACTGAGAAAACGAATGAGTGGATAACTGGATACAGGAGCAGCCATCTCAGTAAGAGTCACTGCAGCCTTCCCGTCTGGGAGATCTGGCAGAGAAGCCCAGGAAACTGAATTTAAATAATAGCTGTTTAGTGTAAGTATGTCCCATTATACTTATACGTTGTCCCCTGCTATCTATAGGATATACTTACACTAAACAGTTATGCGTTGTTGAACTAGGCATCCTGGGGTTTTTGTTTGTTTGCTTGCTCAATCCATCAACCCAACTCCTGACGTGCCATGAAGATACTGAGCAATATGAAGGAAGTCACTATAGATACCGCGCTCACCCCCAGCCCAGATGCTCCAAAAGCAAGATGCTTGGGTGGGTAAGATGAGCCAGACCAACAGCTACCTTTATGGTCAGGTGCAGGAGAAGTCCCCCAGCTCCCTAAGCAGATGCCCCCCTCAGCAGCACCCACTACCTTGTGTTCTCTCACCGTCTCTCCTGTTCGGTCTCCACTGTGGCTCCTACAGCCACTAAGTTGTCCTCCATTGAACAAACAGGGAAACTGAGGCCCAGGAAGCAAGTGACTTGGACAAAGTCCCAGAGCCAGTTGCCGGCAGAAGCTTGGTTTTACAGTCATCACTCATCATCATCATCATTTATTGTGATTCACTAGTCTTCATGGAGCATTAAGTATGTGGCAGGCCCTTTGCTCAGGAAATCCTCACAGTAACCCTATGAGAAATATATTTTATTATTTCTATTTTTTCAATAGCTGGGATCACAGTCTCCACTGCGTTCTCCCGTGACACCACGTTACTCTTTCCTCTTTGGCTTGTTTGCTCTCTTTCTTCACTTCTTCGATCCTCGTCTATAAATAAATCTATAGCATCCAACACTTACTTGGAACCCAACACTGAGCCAGACACTCTAGTAGACAGGCAGAAAAGACAAATAAGAAAGATTGAGAGGCAGCATTGTGGAGTGGCTACCATCTGCCTGGATTTGAATCTTAAGCACCACTCACAAGTTGGCAAGCTCAGGGCAAACTACGTAAGCTTTCTGTTCTCTCCATTCCTAATCAATATTATGCATATGATAATGGTGCTTAGGGTGGTGTTGGGCACATGGTAAGCACTATATAAATATTTGCCATGGCAGTCAGTAAAACAAGGTGTCTGAAATCGGAGAACTTAACAATTAGCAGAGCTCAGCAGAGCTTGGAGAGCATAGCGCCAGCTCCTGCTTTGTGTACAGTAAGTGTCTTCCTTTCCTCTGTGTTCTTGAAGCCACTGGAGAGACAGCTCAGGTCAGCAAGAGATGCTCCCAACACACTGGCTATTAAACTTCAAATCCCATGTTAACCATAACTGAGGCCAATTAACATGACGATCCAGTTCTAGAATTTTTAGAAGTTTCACTTTCTGGTGTTCTCTTACATTATGGTCACAAATTATGTAAAAATATTCAAAATCCCAACATTTATGGCTCCAGATTACTTCTTTCAGCCTGTCTTCCCTAACCAGAAGCACATCTAACTCCCAATACTCTTTTGGTAGTTACTACCGAAAAGTTAGAAAACACACGGCTGCATATGTCAACATACTGTTACATGAAAAAATATTAAGTCACATGAAGACGTAAACTCATGCTAGGCCTGATATTAAATGGGTGGTTACTGAAATAAATGACCTGATATTTCTTTTTTATATCAGACTTTGTTCCAAAATGATTGAAAGGGAGCTTCCAAAAATACATAAACAACAAGATGTATATTAGTAGCCATCACAAAAGTAATTTGAATTCCTAAAAAATCAATTAAAAATAACTAGAAAACTTTAAGACTAATAATCAGAGGTAAAAAAAATTAAAAATAAAATATTAAATAAGTAATAAACTGTCCAAAAGGTTCTATGACCAGATGGCCTTAGCAGTGAATTCAATTAGTCTTTTAAGGATTAGATAATTTCCATGCTATAAAAATTGATCCAGAAGAAAGATGAAAGGTCAACTGAGTCATTTAATAAAGTTGGCATATGCCTTCTACCAAAAATGAAAAAGATTAACCAAAATAGGAAATTATAAACTAATTTCACTTATGAATACAGATGCTAAATCTCTCAGGAAAATACTAGCATATGGAATTCAATAGTACATTAAAAGAATGATCAACTGTTACCAAGAGTGACTCATCCTAGGAAGGCTAGGACAGGTTATTATTAGGAAGTCTGTTAGTATGAAATACCACACCAATTAGAAAAGCTTAAAATAATCTCAATGGCTGCTCAAAGGTTATCCAATAACATTTTTAGTAAAAAGCATTTAGAAAGATAAAAGTGAATGAGCATTTCCTTAATATAATGAATACTATCAAGCTTAAGCAAACTTCCCACATCAGAACTGTTCCAAGTGGGTGTATCAGTTAGCTATTGCCACAGTAATGCTGTGTAACAAGCCACCCCAAAGCTCAGGGGCTTAAAACAACCATAACTTGTTTAGCTTATGAGTCTGAAGTTCAGCCGAGTGCTTCCTCTGGTATTGATAGAGCTTATTTTCATGAAGAGCATTGACTTATTTGAAGATGATCTAGTTAAGTCTCAACTGGGATGACTAGCTTGACTCAATTCTGCTCTATGTGTTGTGTCTCATCTTCCAACAGAGTGCTGCAGGCAACTCTCTCGTGAATATGGAAGAGTGCAACTGAGCAGGCCAACTTTTAAAGCCTCTGTCTGCTTTAGGTTTGCTACTATCCTATTGGCCTCAGCACAGGGCCAAGCTCAGAGTCAGGGCAGAAGAGCCCTCTGGTGACATGGCACAGGGGGTGGGTACAGGGAGAAATGAGTTACTGGGACCATTTGTTTGTCCACGACATGAGACATCTCAGCTCAACCATATCAGCTCTACTGAATGATAATAGATCTTACATAAAAAAATAAATATTCCATGATCAAGTAAGTCTGGTATGTGCTGGGAGTAGTAATAAATAATGTTCAACAGGTTTCCTTACAATAGGACTTCTCAAGATTTTATGGTTGTATCATGAGAGTTTCTCAGTGAAGGTCATAACCTTTCCTAAACCAGTTTGAACATAGAGCCCCTTTGTTTTCCACAGAGCATCTGAAGGGTGGGATGCTTGTAGAAGACACTTTGGGAAAAATAAAAGATATAAATTTTTAAAATGACATTTGCAACAACTGAAAAATGGGGAAAGGGGATACCATAATACTCCTAGAAATAATCCCAATAATAAATGAGCAGGATTTATATAAAGAAAACAACAAAACTTCACGGAGAGGAATAAAATAAAGATTTAATTAAATGGAGACACATCATCTTCCTGAAAGAAAAGAATCAATATTGTAAAGAAGGCAATTCTTTCTAAATTGATTTATAGATTTAACATAACCCCAGTGAAAATCTCAATGAGATAATAATACCCCAGTTTTGGCAAGAATACAGTGAAAACAGACATCTTCATACACTGCTGGTGGGAGTTTAAATTGGTATAATCTTTTTAAAAAGCAATTTGGAGCCTTAAAATTGCTCATACCTGCTGACCCAGATTTAGAAATATACCCTAAGGAAATGATCAAATGTGAACAAAAATCTATTTACACGGATTTTCATTACAACACAGTTTAAAGGCAAAAAATTGGTAGTAACCTAAATGTCCACAAATAGGGACATCACTAGATAGATTTCCAGGCTTTTATGTTAATGAATATCTTGCAAGATTAAAACTAATGATTCCAAAATTTAATCAGATGTGAAAATGCTTATAAGATAACTTGGGAAGGAGAGTAGAAATAAGATGCTACAGTGTAAGCAATACGCTGGGTTAGGGAGCGTGGGCTTTTATTTCAAGGGTGACAGGAAGCCCTGAAAGAGTTTTAAGTAGGGACATGACATGCACTCTGAAATGATCACTCTTGGTGCAATGTGGAGAATGAGTTGGGAAGAGCCAAGATCAGAGGCAGAGAGACCATTTGGGAGCTAATGCCCATCCTGGGAGGGGCAATGGTGGCTGAGCTAGGACAGTGGCTGTGAGGATGAAGGGATAGAGACAGATTTGAGGGATATTTAGCAAACAGAATGAACAGACCTGGTAACTGATTGAAGGCAGGAATGGAGTGGTGGGGGGTAGTTAAACATGACACTCAGAAATCTCAAAACTTTCTGAACACGAATATGACAACAGACAGCAATGGCAAAGGTCAGAATGAAATGATTCAGAAAAAAATGCAAATGACAGAATGAAATTAGATATATGAGAAATATTTGATATTACTTGTAATTAAAGATATAGACATTTTAAAAGAATATAGTTTATTATCTATCAAATTGTATATATTAAATTTATATTCAAAAATAGATAAATTATTTTTATGTTCAATTTTAGGAATGTATGCTACCTGGTCATACTGGTAATGAGTGGTCATTTATAATTCTATGTTTCTCCTATTTGATGCGTTCAACAGGTAAGTATATTTTTAGCTTTTCTATATTGATATGTAATAATTGTACATATTTATGGGGTTCTAATTTACACTTTCCTGATGATTAGTGATATTCAGCTTTTTTTCATACACCTGTTGACTATTTGTATGTCTTCTTTTGTGAAATGTCCATTCAGATGATTTCCCCATTTTTAATTGGATTATTTGTTTTTTGCTATTTAGTTGTTGGAGTTCATTATTTATTCTTGTTATGAATCCCTTTTCAGATGGATAGTTTGTAAATATTTTCTCCCATTCCGTAAGTCTCTTCACTCTGTTGATTATTTACTTCATTGTTGAGAAACTTTTTAGTTTAATGTAACCCCATATATTTATTTTTGTTTTTGTTGCCTGTGCTCTCGAGGTCTTACCTCCAAAAAAAATTTGTCCAGATCAGTCTTTATCTCTCCTTCACATTTGAAGAGTATCTTTGCTGGATACAGTAGTCTCAGCTGACAGTTTTTTTTTTTTCCTTTAGCATTTTGAATACAGCATCCCACTCTCCCCTGACCTGCAGAGTTTCTGCTGAGAAATCCACTGAAAGCTGTATTGGGGCTTTATTGAATGTGATATGTTTCTTTACTCTTGGCGGGTTTGAGTATTCTTTCTTTGTCTTTGATTTTTGCTCATTTGATTGTGATGTGCCTTGGGGATGTCCTCTTTGGGTTCAATTTGATTGTGACCTCCGAGCTTCCTGTATCTGGATGTTGTCATCTTTCTCCAGATTTGAAAATTTTCAAGCCATTATTTTCTTAAATATGATTTCTAGGCCTTTATTCTCTTTCATCTCTTTTGGGAATTCCTATTATGTGAAGGTACGTTTGCTTGATGATGTCCAGTAATTCTCATAGGTCTTCTTCACTCTTTTTGATTCTTTTTTCCTTTTGCTCTTCTGATTGGGTAATGTCATATGTTTTGTCTTCAAGCTCAGTAATTCTTTCCTCTGTTTGATCAAGTCTGCTTATTGAAACTTTCTGATGAGTTTTTCAGTCCAGTTATTTTTTTTCTTTATTTCTAGGATTTCTATTTTTTTAATTGTTCTACTTCTTTGTCAAATTTCTCATTTTTTTCCTGGATTGTTTTCCAAATTTCATTTAGTTTTCTATTTATATTTTCTTGTTATTCCCTGAACTTCTTTAAGAGAATTATTCTGAATTCTCTGTCCAAAATTTCATAGGACTTCAATTCTTCCAGGTTTATTGTTAAAGCTTTGTTTGTTTTCTTTTTGATGGTTTCATATTTTCCTGAGTTTTTACAATCCTTGTGTCTTTATATTGATGCCTGCACTTTTGAGGAGATAAGTGTTCTTTGGTGATGTTATACCTTCATAACTTAAACACTGGCCTGTTGTTTCTTCCTGTTCTGGAGAAGACTTATAATAAGCACCAGAATTAAAACACTGCACTGGAACCAACTCACTGCCCTGCTGCTCTTTCCTGATCCAGGGAAAACTTACAAGGAGCACTAGAAGTTAAACATTGCCCTGAACTAGATTGCTGCCCTGCCATTGTTTCTTAGGGAAAGACTTAAGTAGGCACCAGATCTGAATCCCAATTTCTAGCTGTTTCTGGGCCAGGGGAAGGCTCCACATGAGCACCTGGGCTTTGTGGGAAATCTGGCCAGGGACTGGGTCCTTCCCACAGATTGTGTCCCCCACAGCACTATGGTGCTGACCAGTCCCTTCTCCATGGCATTCCCACTGATCAGAGCACAAAATAGCCACCAAGATATGCTCACCAGTCACTGTGATCAGCACACTGCTCTTTGTCCCCACCCCACCCCATGTGGTTCAGCCTTCCTGGCACTCCCAATGGTTCCCATGGGATGGGACCTGAGTAGCCCTCCTGCAAAGGACTAGGGGGAAGAGGAGATAGAATATCCACCTCCAATTTCTTCCTCTCACCTTGGAAAGTTTGGGTCTAGGGAAATTTCCTGTGAGTGGCATTATGCTGGCTTGGAGGAGGGGAGGCACAGTCTGGAATGACCCTTTCTCTTACAAGTTGTAGCTTCTCTTTATTCTCAGGGCCCAGGGGGGTTCTCCACTTTTCCCCTGAATTCTGGTGAACTCAGGGTAATATTCTTGTCTTTGAACATTTTCTAGTTATATTCTTGGTGGGGGAGTGATGCCAAGGAATCTTCCATTCTACCGTCTTGCCAACGTCACTCCTCCAGAATCTTTCAACTAACAAGTCTTGATTGACCTCCCACCATGTGCAGGCACCACGGTAAGTGCCAGCGATGCAAAGTCAAAGAAAAACCTCTCCTTTTCCCCTCAGTACAATGCAAACACATGTATTTTTTAGTGGCAGTTGTTATTTTAAGTTCTGAAGATATGAGCATAAAAAGACCTACCTAGTCTCTTCCTGTACCTCAACAACAGCAGCAACAGCAACAAAATGAACAAACCAATTAAAACACGGGCAAAGGACTTGAAGCAGGCAAAGAAGATATACAAACCAATCAGTTTTTGGTTCCAGGGCAGTATCGTTACACAGTTATTAGCAGCGGAGCTACAAGAAGACAAGGGAAGGGTAAGCCAGTCAAACTCGAAGGGAGGGAGGGCATGTCATACGAGATGATGCTGAAGCCAAGGCTCTTCTGAGTTGCGGGGTAAACATGAAGTAGGCGGGTGTTAACCATTCTGTCATAGAAACTCAGGGAGAGATATAAAAATAAGTGTTTCTGCTAAAATCTCTGGTCTACAGTCTCCCATTGGGCAAGTCAAGATTCTGCTGACAGACAGGTTTCTCCTGGAGGGCCTGCAGGGGTGTAGGTGTACTGCCATCCAGTGGCAAAATGGGAAGTGCAGCCCCATCGTGTCTCACATCCTCCTTCTAAGCCACTGCTGAGAAGATTCGAGGGCTTTTCAGTGGAAGGAAATGACCCAAGATAAATAAAAAATGGTGACCAGAAGAGATGGCAGAAGCTTTGTTTAACCCCATAAGGAGAGATGCTGCCTTTATTATATCTGTGTTTTTCTAAGAAAGCACCAATATTTGTAACTGATTACCTCCCTCTCTTCCTTCCTGTCCCATCTCCATGATTGATGGACACAAGGTCTAGCTTAGGTATCAGGAGAAACCAAGTAGACTGAATTGGTCCATAATTCTTTCATCTAACTAAATGATGGAGTCTGAAATTCACTTCTCTGTCTTTTAAACAACATCATTTTAAATAAAGTATTATATTCCATCCATCATTATGAATTTCCAACTCCTGCTATTGGTCATGACTTATTTCAAATCTTAGAATAAGATCATTGGATTAGGGAGGCCCAGGACACATTTATAAAAAAAGAAAAAATTTTTCATGGCTGTTGTTATTCTAACTTTTGAAGATATAAACATGAAAAGACCTGTTCTCTTCCTACAATTCAACAACAAAAAACAAACAACTTGATTAAAAAACGGGCAAAGGATTTGAAATAGATATTTCTTTAAAGGAGATATGCAAATGGCCAACAAGCACATGAAAAGATGATCCATATCACTAATCGTTACAGAAATGCAAATCAAAACCACAATGAGATACTATCTTGCACCCGTTAGGATGGCTACTATCAAAAATAAATAAGAGGTATGGGCAAGGATGTGAAGAGATTGGAACCCTCGTGTACCATTGCTGGGAATGTAAAATGTTGCAGCCCTTATGGAAAAAAGTGTGGTGATTCCTTAAAAAATTAAAATTGAATCACCATATGATCCAACATTTCCACTTGTGAGTATATATCCAAAGAATTGAAAGCAGGTCTTTAAGAGATATTTGCACATTCATGTTCATAGTAGCATTATTCACAATAGTCAAAGGTGGAAGCAACCCAAATGTCCACGGATGAATAAATAGATAAACAATGTGTGGCATAAACATACAATGGATTATCCAGCCTTAAAAAAAAAGGAAATTCTGACACTTGCCACAACATGGATGAACCCTGAGAACACGCTAAGTGAAACAGGCCAACCACAAAAAGACAAGTGCGGTGTGGTTCCACTTACATGGGGCACCTATAGGAGACGAATTCACAGAGACATAAAATAGAATGGGGGTTGCCAGGGGCTGGGGGGAGAGGGCGGTGGGGAGATGCTGGTTAATGGGGACAGAGATTCAGTTGTGGATGATGAACAGAGTTCTGAAGATGGGTCACACCACAGTGTGAATATACTTAACTCTACTGAGCTATATACGTAAAAATGGCAAAGATGGTAAAATTTGCATTATGTGGATTTTATCACAATTAAAAAGAAAAGGACCAGTTCTCTGTCTTCAGACTGTTTGTGTTTTTGTACTAGTGAAGGGACGTACCACTCCGCAGTCTAAGGCCTTCTATTGCTATTCTGTTTAGGTATTTCATCCCCATACAGGTGGCATATCTTCTGTGTGGATGTAGCTTTTCTATTTTTTTCTATAAATGTGCTGGTCTGGAACTTCTTTAATTTACAGGCTAGAAACCAGAGGCTTAATGAGGGAGACTTGCTCAGTATCAGAAAACACTGAGAGTGGCAGACAGAGTCCAGGAAGGCCTGGTGCAACCCACCAGCTTACGCAAAGGTGCTGTTTTTTTTCATCTGGAAGAATCCTTTGATTACACACTGTCCCCAGCACTCTCACACCGTCATCAGCTCAGACACACCAGCAAAATGGGGTGATCTTACTCCAGGTTCAATCTCATCAGAATCTTCTTTCTAGCTCTTAAGTTTGGACAAGGCAGGAGGTCTCTAGGAAGAATGTCACAAACCAGTTCCTCTCAACTTCTCCTTTCAGATGGAGTTAAAGAGCTCCCTCAGCCATGAGCCCTGGCTCAGGCTTTTTGCCGGGGTAGTAGGCTCAGAAAAGAGGGTCTTCTTTATGCTTTGAATAGTGACATCAAGAAGTGGTCCACTCTCAGAGGGCTTGAGTACTATGGTGATCAAGGTGGGCGAGGGGGGAAGAGGAGAGGAGAGAGGGAAGAGAGAGAGAAAAAGAAAGAGAGAGACTGGGGGGAACAGAGAGAGGGAGAGAGACAGAGACAGAGGGGGGAAGAAGGGAGGGAAAGGGAGAGAGACAGAGACAGAGAGACTGCATCAGCTTTGGAAAGGAACCGGTAATTTACAAGTCCCTGCATCAGCTCCATCAGCCTCTCTCTGGGAGTTTCCTAAAGGGCTGTGACAACAAGAGGGTTGGAAGCAGCTGGGCTGTTCAGTCCACAGCCCCTCTGGCCAGGCTCACTCCAGGTGTTTCAGACACGTGTGTGTCAGGGCCTCCCTGTCAGAGGATCCCTCACTGCCTGATGTCACTTCTCCCTGTCTTGTGCCCTGACATTTGAAATTCAGCCAAAGTCAGGCTTCCTGGTACTTTGTAGGTCACTTCGATTCTGGCATTTTTAGATTCGATAACAGAAATAGCTCACAGGAGCTCCTCCTATTGTTAGCCCTGCACTCTCTGCAGATGGCATCCCCACGTGGTCTGGAAAGAAGAGACAATAATCAGAGTCCTGGGTCTGTAACATGAAGTGTTGGCTCTAAGGCCTCATGCGAGTCATTCAGCCTCTTGAAGACATAGTGCATGTATTGTAAAATGGTATACTAGGAGTATCTGCCTCAAAGGGTTGTTGCAGGAATCAAACAAAACGATCTACAAATAAAAGATACATTGCTGCACATCCGCTATACAGGACAGAAGCAAAAACGTGTGGTCCTAGTGCCAAACCCAGTCTGCCCTGTGCCGTGCTTAGCCAGTACACTTTTGAACCATTTGAATGACTTTAGACAAGCTTGAATCGTCCACACGCCACAGTCCCCACGGCTCCATGTTGTCTCACATCCAGCCTACTTTTTACTATCAACCCTGTCTGGGAGAGTTTGACTTTGAGATCCAAGGTGGAACTTTAAAGGTAAGCAGTACACAGTGATCTACAAGAGGCACCTGCCCTGCAACCCGGAAGATCCCGAAATGTGACTTTATGAACACATCAAGGAAGAGTCTTCAGCCAGAGACAACCTCAGACTCACCAGGCTGGTAACAGTGATGTAGACAGAGCACCCAGTAATTGAGTTTGCAGACAAAAAAAAAAAATGGTCCTGAAGATTGGATTACTCTTGTCAGTATCTTTATAATGACAATATGCTACATGGGATGCATCACTGCAATTAGAAGATTCCTTGGCCTATATCATACTGGCATTAAAATAAATAAATCAACAAAGCTGTGGTACATGCTAGAAAGCCCAGAAATAGAATGGAGCATACACAGGATTTTAGTATCCAATAAAAGTGGCATTTCCAACCAGTGGGGAGATGATGGATTTGTTTCATAAATGAAGTTAGGGTAATTTGTTAACTGTTTGTGAAATACAGTTGCTTTACTTTGTAGTCTTCACACTGTAAACAAATATAAACTCCAAAAGAATAAAAGCGCTAAAATTTTTTTATTAAAAAAACATAAAAGACCTAGAAGAAAGTATAAGTGAATATTTATCTGCTCTCATGTAGAAAAAGGCACTTCTAAGCATAAAAGTAAAGGAAGAAACTGTAAAAACAAAATTATAAGCTTGGCTACAGAAACATTTAAAGATTTCTCACGATCTAAAGATACCACCAACAAAATTAAAAGGGAACAGCAAACCATAAAGGAAAAAAAGAAAGAAAGCCAGGGCCAGGAGTACAGTGGTGAACAAAACACATGAGATCTCTACCTTCATGGGGTTCTCAACACAGTGGGGAAGACAAACATTAGCATCAGGACCACCCTCAAATAAACACTACACATTGCAAATATTGATAAGGCCCTTGAAACCAAAGAGTGGAAAGTCATCCTGAGGAGATGTCAAGTTAAATGGAGCAATGAAGGAAGATCTCTTGTCAATTAAGTGTTATTTTTTCAGGGGGCTACGAAAATGAGTAGGAGTGTCTGGGGCACACAGTTGACGTGGGAGAATTGCAAGAGGAATGTTTGCAGTTCCTGTAAACAGGGTATGTAAGCTGACTTAAGAATTTTGCATTTTTAGTTTTAATTACAGGGTTAGTCTTTGAATGGTTCTGATAAACTAGTAAGATAAGCATTCTACCCTAACAGGCAAATGGGCAAAGGGGGAAATTTACAAAACAGGAAATGTCAATGAAGTTGTAAGAGACAGAGGTAGTTAAGGCAGAAAGTTGACTAGGACTGAGAGAGCAAAAAGGGACTAAAAATGGGCCCAAGGGATGTTGTAGGGGTGGTATTTTAGGGATTCAAAGTCCATGTGTCTCCGGGACAGTGATCAGACGAGGACTGCCCATGACTTTCTGAGTCTGCTTTCCCTAAGCTCTCATTCTCCACCAGACATTTCTGATGAACACCTTTCTTTCAACATGTTAATATTTTCATTCAAGTTATAGTCAAGTATGACTGACCTTGGAGACTTTTTGTATGCCATTACTAAAATTCTTCATGAGTCGATACTGTCTTTAACACAAAGAGGGGAGCTAACTTCTAAGGTTTTTCATTAAGACACTTTATTTTAGGACTAACCAAAACACCACCTTCTCCTTGTCTATGTATCCACAGATATGGTTATAAGTTCAAAATTCCAATCCAGATTTTTAAATCTAAGCCACATACTAGAGGGTAAAAGGAAATTATTCTAACCCTGTTAAAAGAAGAAAAAATTCCCCGAGCATGTGAACTATCACAAACATCAAACATAAATTCAAATTCCTCAATACTCTTTCATTCATTTAAAGAAAAGCGACTACGCAGCCACTACATGAAAAGTGCTGTCCTGACCCCACAATGATACAGGATAAAGAGCAAACAGGAAGAAAAATAAGACACAATCTCCGATCTCAAGGACATTGCAGTGTAGCAGTTGAAATAAAAGCAGGTACTGAAATATTTAAAAAGTAAATGTGACCTGATGTGAATAAATTTAGTTCAAATAACCCAAAAGAAGGCAAGAAAGAGGAAGCAATGGAAGGAAAAATAGGGGAAACAAAAAGAAAAGTGTAATAAAATGGCAGACTTAAGTCTAAGTGCATCAATAACTATATTAAGCGTAAATGATCTAAACCCATAAATTAAAGGGCAGCAATTGTCAGAATGGATTTAAACTGTATGTCAACTATGTGTTGTCTACAAGAAATTCATTTCAAATGTAATTACATAGAAAAACCAAAGTAAAACAAAGGGAAAGGGTACACTAGGAAAATGCTAATCAAAAGAAAGCTGGAGTGGCTATTGTAATACCAAGATCGACTTCAGAGTAAAGAAAATCATAAGAGCTAATGAAAGACATTACATAGTGATAAAAGGATCAATTCCCCAAGAAGACATAATAATCCCAAATGTGCATACACTTAACAACAGAGCTTCATAATACATAAAGCAAAAACTGACAGAACTGAAAGGAAAAATAAGCAAATGCACAATTATAGAAGACTTTAATACTCCTATCTCAGTAATAAATAGAACAAATAGGAAATCAGGAAGGATATAAAAGAACCGAACAGACCACAGACCAATTGAATCTAATTGACATTCACAGGACATTCAACCAAATAATAGCAGAACACACACTCTCGCCAAGTGTGCTTGGAAAATTCATCAAGATAGACTGTACCCTGGATCATAGAACAAACCTTAACAAATTAAAAAAGTTGAAATCATACAAAGTTAATTCTCTAATCATAATGAACTTAAACTAAAAATAAATATCGCAAGATCATAAGAAAATTAAGAGTGATTTGGAAATTTAACAATACACTTCTAAATAATCCATAGGTCAAAGATGTCTCAAAAGATATTAAGGTAGTTTTAATTGAACTAGAATATATAAAAACGTAATAATCAAAGTGTGTGGGATATAGCTAAAACAATGCTTAGAGAGAAAATTATAGCATTAAATGTTCCTACCAGAAAAAAAGGTGTCAAATCAATAATCAGAGCTTCTACTTTAAGAAAAAGAAGAGCAAAACACTCCCAAAGCATGCAAGAGGAAAGAAGTAGTGAAGATCAGATCAGAAATCAATGAAATTTAAAATAAAACAACAGAGAAAAATCCAGGAAACCAAAAAAATCTCATGATAAACCTCTAGCATGACTGAACAAAGAAAAAAAGAAACAGTTACATTATTAACATCAGGAATGAAAAAGAGAATATCACTATGGACTCCACAGACATTAAAATTAAAAGGATAATACGTAAATTTCATACACAATTCTAGGCACATCAATTCAATAGCTTGCATAAAATGAGCTATTTTGTTAAAAACCACTATCTGCCATAATTCACCAAAAAAATGAGCTAGATAATCTGAATAGTTCTATAATTATTAAAGACATTAAATTCATAGCTTAAAAACCTTCTGAAATAGAAAACTCCAGGCCTAGATGATTTCACTAGTAAATTTTACCAAATATTTAAGGATTCTACAAGATAAAAGAGGAACACTTCTCAACTCATTTTTATGAAGTCACCATTATCCTGAGGCCAATACTAGATAAAGCTCAAGAAAGAAATTTACAGATTAATACCTTTTAAGAATATATACACAAAAATCATCAACAAAATATTAGCCAATCAAATCCCTCAATATAATGGAAAGAAAAATGTACCAAGCAGGCTCTATCTCAGGAATGCAAGGCTAGATTAACATTTAAAATCAATCAATCTAATTCACCGTATGAACCATCCAAAGAAGAAAAACCACATGATCATATCACTTGATGCAGAAAAAAACATTTGAAAAATTTAACATCCATTCACGATTTAAAAAAACAACTCTTAACAAACTAGAAAAAGAAAGGAAATTTCTAAACATGATAAAGGGCAACTATTTTTTTAAAAAACCCTACAACTAACATGATATTGAGTGGCAAAAAAAGAAATGCTTCTCCTAAGATCAAGAGCAATGATCTGAGGGCAATGATACCCACTCCCACAACTCCTACTTAAAATTGTACTAGAAGTCTTAGCAAGTGCAATAAGGCAAGAAAAGTAAATTGAAGGCACAAAGATTAAAAAATAAAGAATAAAAATGTCCTTATTTGCAGACCACATGATTGTCTATGTAGAAAATCCCAAGAAATCTATTCTACTAATACTATTACTACTACTACTACTACTAATAATAATAATAATGACAACTGTCCTAAAACTAATGGTAGAGTTTAGCAAGGTTACAGAATACAAATTCAACACACAAAAATCTATTGTGTTTCTATATGATAGCAACATAAAATTTGAAAACAAAGCAAGATACCATTTAGAGTAGTTCCAAAATGAAACACTTTAGTACAAATCTAATATAACATTTACAGAATTCGTATGCTAAAAACCACAAAATGCTGATAAAAATAATCAAAGAAGATGTACTATAGTCAATAAATTTAATAGTAATGCAAAAAAAAAGAAGATATACATAAATGGATAGACATACTTTGTTCAGGAATTGAAATTCTTAGCTTGGTAAAGACGCTGATTCTCCTCAAATTGATCTATAGGTTTAATGCAAGTCTATTAAAATCACAGGAGGATTTTTTGTAGATATTTTGTAGAATTTATGAGCTTATCCTAAAATTGATATGGAAAATCAAAGGAACTAGAATAGCTAAAACAGTTTTGAAAAAGAAGAATGAAACTAGAGAAATCCAGCTATACCCTTTTATGACTTACTATATAGCTATAGTAATCAAAGAAAGTGGTATTTATGAAGGGATATATATAGAGAGATCAATGGAAGAATAGAAAGCCCAGACATATACCCACACAAATATGACCAATTGATTTTTTTATAAAAATGGAAAAGCTATTTAAGGGAAAAAGGATAGTCTTTTCAAGAAATGCTATTGGAACAATTGGACATCCTTCTGCAATAATAATAATAATCCTCACCTAAACATCACATCATATACAAAAATTAACTCAAAATAGATCATAAATCTAAATGTAAGAAATAAAATTATAAAGCTTTCAGAAAAAATATGGAGAAAATCTGTGTAACCTGGGAGTTACAAAGAGTTCTTACACATGACACCAAGAAGTATGATCTATATAAGAAAAATTGTAAATTGAACCACATTAAAATTAGATTTAAAAGATACTGCTATAATAATGAAAAGAGAAGCTATAGCCTGGGAGAAAATATTTGCAACTCATATATCCAACAAAATACTTGATCTAAAAGATATAAAGAACTCTGACCATATGCAGTGGCTCGTGCCTGTAATCCTAGCACTCTGGCAGACCAGGGCGGGAGGACTGCTTGAGGTCAGGCGTTCGAGACCAGCCAGAGCAAGAGTGAGACCCCGACTCTACTAAAAATAGAAAAAATTAGCCGGGTGTGTTGGCATGCACCTGTAATCCCAACTACTCGGGAGGCTCAGGTGGGAGGATCACTTGAGCTCAGGAGTTTGAGGTTGCTGTGAGCTAGGTTGATGCCACGGCACTCTAGTCCAAGCAACTGAGCAAGACTCTACCCCACGGCCCCATGGAGAAAGAAAAAACATATATATAGATAAAGAACTCTCAAAACTCAAGAGTAAGAAAACGAAGACCCCAATTTTTAAAAAAATGGGCAAAAGATTTAACACATACCTTACAAAACACAGGGCAAATAAGTGTATGGAACATTGTTCAACATCTTTAACCATTAGGTAAACGCAAGTTAAAGGCACAATGAGATACCACTAACCTACCTACTAGGATGTTTAAAATAAAAAATATTGATAAGACCAAGTGCTAGTGAGAATCTAGAGCAACTTGAATTCTCATCCCAGCAATCCCAGTCCTGGGTATTCACCTTAGAGAATTGAAAATTGAGGTTCATACAAAAACCTATACAGAAATGAACATTCAGAAGCTTTATTCATATCACCAAAACCTAGAACCAACCCAAATGTCTTTCAGTGGATGGATGAATAAACTGTGGTACGTCTGCATGACGGAGTCATGCTCAACAACAAAAAGAACAAACTAATGTTTGATGTGTGGCTCTCAAAGGCATTATATGCTAAATAAGAGAAGCTGGTCTCAAAATGTTACATATTGTATGATTCCATTCATGACATTATTGGAAAAATTTGACAGAGGACAAATCCGAGATTGGGGAGGATGTGGCTATCCAAGGTTACCCAGGGAAGTTTTGGAGGTGACAGAAGTATCACCTCCATCTCTGAATCCTGATTGTAGTGATGCTACATAAACATACACATGTTAAAAATTCATAGAACTGTACAGCCCCAACATATTCAATTTTACTGTGTGATAATTTTAAAAACGTAAAACTAAAACTAAAACTAGGTCTGGGTTCAGGTTGGCTCATACCTATAATCCTAGCACTTTGGGAGGCTGAGACAGGGAGGATCGCTTGAGGGCAGGAGTTCCAGACCAGCCTGGGCAACCCATCTGTACAAAAAATGGAAAAACCAGCTGGACATGATGGTACACACCTATAGTCCCAGCTACTTGGTAAATTGAGGTAGGAGGATCGCTTGAGCACAGGAGTTTCAGCTTACAGCTAGCTATGATGACACCACTGCACTCCAGCCCAGGCAACAGAGTGAGACCCTGTCTGAAAAAAAACCGTGAATGGGGATGAGGGCTTTGCTAAACTCTGCCAGCCGGTCAGGGATGTGGCTAGGCCCAGCTCCTCAGCTCGAGTTCAAGTCCAGTGCATAATCCTGCTGTCTGGATGCGTTTTAGACTCTGCAAATGGGTGGAGTTTGCATTCACCCACAGGGAAGTCTGTGCTCCCTTCTCAAAACCCACCTGGAGAAAAGTACTATTCCTGCGCCTCCTCCTGTCTGTCCTGAAGGTTCCAGGAAGGGGGCATTCTAGAACAAGGCAGGGAAAGAAGGAAGCAGGAGCCCACTCAACCGTTCTCCCACCCCTGCAGACTCCCGGCGGGGCCTTCCACGGAACCGAGGACAGGGTGGGTGGCTCAGAGGGCTGTCATCAGAGGAGAGCGACCGACAGGCCAATCAGACTCATCCAAGAGCGCGGCGTCTGTGGCTATTTTTGCCTTGTGAATAGAGTTCAGCCGGGAGTGGGCCACGCTGGGCCCGTGGCCATGTGTGTTTGTGTTTGTTTGAGTGTGTGCGTGTGAGCGAGGGACCAAGTGGGCGGCTGCCACCGACCGGGTATGTGTAGACAAACACAAAACATCAAGCAAGCAATTACTGCAATCAGACGCACGGGGGTGTCCGCCTGCGTCAGCAGAGCCGCCGCTGCTCCCCACACCTGCTGCGAAGGAGCAAGCCTGTGCCAGGGCTGGGGGCAGGGGCTCGGACTGCGCTGGAAGGGCCTCTGTGGGCTCCCTGGGTGGGGGTGGTGAGGGCCCTTGCTGACACGGTGGGACTGCAACACCCGGAAACGGGGCGTGCGGTTGCGCAATTCATGTCCCATAAACGAATGAAGCCCACAATGAAGAGATTCCAACCCAGCTGTCGGACCTGCCCTGCATACCCTCCCGCTGCCCTCCTCCCCCTCTCAAAGAGCCTGGCCAGTGAAGAGGCCACTGGGTTCCCCTGCCCCTGAGTCGGTACTGAGAGCTCTGGGAAGACGGGTTCACTCCGCAGAGCCTGGAGAAGTAGCAAGTCAGGGTGCCACGGAACCACAGACCGACACGTGCTCTCCTTGGTTAAGAAGAGATGCCAGGGAAAGACGCAAGGGGTCTCGCTTCCACTGAAAGGTCCTTTGGCCCCATCCAGGGGTTCTTAGACTAGGTACATGGTGACCACTGGAGCATTGATTTTAAAAATAGAGACTCACAGTCTCAGACTCCTTGGGGTCAGAGCCCTGGAATCTGCATTTTCATACACTCCAGGTGATTCTGATATCCAGCTAAGCTTGGAACCGATAATCTATTGGCAAGGATGCAGGCCAAGGAGGTAAGATATTGGGGTACTAGGTGCACTTGTCTCATACCCTGCACAAACAGCACGAAGCCTGCTGGGCTCAGTTTTCTCATCTGTTAAATGGGGGTGATAGCACCTGTCTAATGGGACCACAGGATCCACAGGGGCTGTAACCACAGGGGCTGGCTCTGAACATGTCCTGTGGCTGTCAGTAAAGGTTCACACTTTAACCTACGTGCAGCACTGCCGTGGCATCCCGCTGGCAGTGGACATCAGCTGGCAGAGGTGCAGCCCTTCTCCAAACTGAGCCGAGCCTCTCCGCTGTCGCAGGGGGTCCTTCGAAGCCCTTGATGGGCAGGAACAATGCGGGACCCAGTGTCAGGTATTATTTTCCACCCTTCCCAAAACCACACATGGCTCAGAATGCCATGCCCTCCCCACACTCGGAGCTGAGAGGCAGCAGGAAAAGTTACTCCTGGGTGTGGTACAGTTGTACCTATTACGGGGCAAATTACATCATCCGTAACCTTTCTTCACGACGGGTTGGTTTCAAACAGCTGTAATTTATGGATGTCCTTCTGAGAGGAATTAGTCAATATATTTGTTTTCCCTTTGATATATCGCCACAGGAGCGCGTCAGGAATGAGGTTTATTAAGCCTTGCCAATTTTCAGCTGCTTCTCCGCGCTATAGATTTTGCTTGTGGAGTGGGCTGGTTCCCACCCCAACATGGAAAAAAAAAATCATTTCAAATACTGAAAAGCTTTCCAGCTCTCAGAACACAGAGCACTCTAGGAGACCGGTGACCGCCTTGGGAATGAAAGACAACTTGTTCCCGCAGTCGTGGTTGCTGGGGGAGTTAGCGGAGTCTGCTGGGATGGGGGGAGGCTGCAGCTCACTTCCGGGCACCTGTCGCTGTCCCTGGAGGCGGGTTTGTGGGCTGAGACTGCAGACAGCCACAGGCCTAAGGCAGAGATGGATTCTCCTGCCACTGGGTCCCAAACAGTTTGGAGAAGGATGGTGAGTCAGAGCCAGGGGTGTTCTGGCCCCCGCCAAGTCACGACTTGGTACCGCCAACACCGCCCGTGTTCCCTTACCACCTGGACTTAGGACATCGCTTCCAGAGTTAGCTGAGGGTACCCGTAGGTCCACAGAGAATCCCAGGGGGAAAAGACATTCCCACCCCATCCACAAGGTGAAAAATGTAACCCAAGGGCCTGGCGCGGTGGCTCACGCCTGTAATCCTAGCACTCTGGGAGGCCAAGGTGGGCGGATCGCTCAAGGTCAGGAGTTCAAAACCAGCCTGAGCAAGAGTGAGACTCAGTCTTTACTGAAAATAGGAAAATTAGCCAGGCAACGTGGCGTGCAACTGTAGTCCCAGCTACTCAGGAGGCTGAGGCAGGAGGATTGCTTGAGCCCAGAAATTTGAGGTTGTTGTGAGATATGATGATGCCACTGCACTTTGGCCAGGGCAACCAGTAAGACTCCGTCTCAACAACAACAAAATGTAAGTAACCTAAGGTCAAACATGTAACCCCTTGAAGTGGAAGGGATGGTCCTCAAATGCAGATTGTCAGGTACCACCTCACCCATGTTGTGATTCAGTAGGCCTGGGGTGGGACCCAGGACTCTGCATTTTATGCAAAAGCCCTCCACAAATTGATTCAAACCCACTGACCACCCCACCTCAACTTGTCACTGCTTAAGTAAATAAGGTTTTCCTGTATCTGAACAGAACAGTGTTTTTTTGGGAGAGTCACAATCAAAGACACAAATACCAGGAGGAAAAAATTATAAACTATCAAACTTAAATGTTAACAGTGTTAGAGTTGTGCTCACTTATCTGACTACACCAAACATGCCCACCCTAATCCATACATGTAAGTTCAGACTTAGCAAGCTCCTACTGCGTGGCGTTGGTAGACGTTATCTCAGTTAACCGAGCCAGTGCTCCTGCAAAGTAAGTTCTAGCAGGGAAGGGGTCAACTGACCTGACCCCCTCACACTGCCCATAAGGGCCAAAGCTGGGATGTGAAGGCCAATCTCTCTGGCCGCCCACACTCCCCAGGGCCCTTCATGCCATGGTCTTGTGCCCAGCACAAACTCCCCCACATGCAGACACATATATAGAAACACATGCATGCATGTGCACACACATGCAGACAGAAACACATGCATGCATACATACACACAGATATATGCAGACATACACAGAGAAACACATGCATGCATACACACAGATACACGCAGACATACACACAGAAACACATGCATGCATACACACACAGATACACGCAGACACACACACAGAAACACATGCATGCATACACACACAGATACACGCAGACACACACACAGAAACACATGCATGCATACACACACAGATACATGCAGACATGCACAGAGAAACACGTGCATGCATACAACACAGGCACACATGCAGACACACAAACATGTGCAAGCATACACACACACAGGCACACACACTCAATGCTCAAGCACAGTGTCCTCAGACTGTCTGGCCTGGTTCTGTCCACGGGCAGGGCTGTCTGAACAGAGGGGGTGGGATCAGAAATCCAAGTTCCGCTAATAAAATCTGGGATCAGCAAGAATCAACTGACTTTATGTTTACACAGAAAACTGCAGGTATCTCAGGCTCCCAGGAGACTGTAACCCAAATCCGTGTGTTTTAATCCTGTGCATATTGACTCTGCTAAGACAACTGCCTGCAGAGCAGCGGATCCACCGGGCAGCACCTGGGCTCCCAGGAGCCAGGGGGTGTTGATTTATGTTAATGGCTCCACTGGAAAAGCGCCCCCAGGAAGGCCAGAGACCACCAGGGAGGGAGAGGGAGGCCGAGCTGCAGGAGAGCTAGAAAGGAGGACGTGGATATGCATGCTTCCCTCACTGCCTTACTCCAAGTGCCTAGCGCCTAGTAGGGCTTCAATCAATATAAAAAACCAGAAATGGATTAATAAATGGACAGATGAGGAAAGGGTCAGTGATGGCAGCCAGATGCCAAAGGCAGTCATCAGTGTCCTCCTTGGCTGGGGAGGCTCCTGTCATCCTCCACGGACAGAGCTCAGGTGCCCTATTCGAGTCCTGGCCCTGTCCGCCCTTCCTGCCCTGCTCCCACCAAGTACAGGGCTCACCCGAGACTCCTTTCTCCTCCAGAGTCCTGCATTAGCTCAACGCAAACTGAGAAATCCAATATTTCAAAGCTGGAATGAAAACCTGCCAGAGGAGCATCACAGGGGAGGAGATATTATCAAGAAAGATGGAGATGAAAATCACCAAGACGGGCCCTGATGAAATCAGGAAGGTGCCCGCTCCATATCTCCATTTCCCACGTACCCCTTGCCCAGCCCTCTCCATCCCACAGCCGCAACCAACCACCTCCACAGACAGGTGTGTGGGCCTCCCTCTTCCCCACCCTCCCCCACAAAACATCTGCTCCAGCATGAAAGGCTTAGTCAACAACTGGACTTTATACTGAAATATGTGATGACTTCTGCTTCCAGCCAAGATGGAGTAGAAGTCACCAGATTTACCTTCCTTCCTGAAACACACAAAAAAACCCGACAAATACATAAAACAATGATTCTTCAACATTGGACATATAGTGGAACAGGATAATAATCCCAAAGAGGAAGGAAACCAGCAAGATGAGCCCTGTCCTTGCTCTGGGGACAGTGTCCAGAGGATGTGATGAGAGGGAAGCAGGGGACAGGGTGCAGAGCGAGCCCCAAAGTCTCCCTGAACAGAAGAAACAAAGCTGAGAGTCAGGGAGACCAAGTGTGGCTGGCAGCCTTCAAAGCCTTAAGGTGATGCCCAGCCATCTCCACCTCTGGTCTTCACAGCAGGTGTAGCCTCCTCCTCCGATGGTTCAAGGCTGGTCTGGGTGACCAACAGCACAGGCACGAGCCATAGTACTCAAGGATGGCAGGTTATAGAAAGACTATGACGTTCATCTTGGAAGATCTCTTTGTCTCCTCTCTCTCTCTCTCTCTATCTCTCTCTCTCTCTCTCTCTCTCTCTCTCTCTCTCTATCTCTATCTCTCTCTCTCTCTCTCTTTCTCTCCCTTCTTCCCTCCATCCCTTCCTTTCTGGGGAACTGAGGCCTCCTGCCGACAGCCACAGGAGTGAGCTTGGAAGCAGATTTCCCAGCACTTCAGACACCCAATCTGACTACCTCACGAGAGACCCCAAGCCAGAAACACTCAGCTGAGCTGTTGCCGTTTCTAAGAAATCCACAGAAATCATGTGAGATAATAGTATTGAATGTTTTAACGATGCCATCAGAATCTACACAAATGCAAGAAGGCCATCAGAAGTTTGATATGTGGGAAAATACAAAATACTTTCATCTTTATTTATAAATCTCTTTGAAGAGAACTGATTATTTACAGCAAATTTAGTAACACTATATTATGGGTTTTATAACATATATATAAAAGCAAATATATGACAATAACAGAAAGACCAGGAGAGGGAAAATTGGAGTATACTGTTGTATAGTCCATATACTGCATGTGAATTGACGCAATATTACTTGAAATTAGACTATTAAACAGTAAAAAGTGTATACTACAACCCTAATTATTAGAAAAGGAAAAATATAAGCTGCCAACAAAGGAGATAAAATGGAATAATAAATATTACTCAATCTAAAAGAAGGCAGAATAAGGAAAAAGGGAACAAAGAAAAGACGGGACAAATAGAAAATAAATTTCAAGACAGATTTAAACTTAACCATATCAATAATTACATTAAATATAAATGATAAAAATATTTTAATTAAAAGGCAGATTCCTGAATTGCATTAACAAGCAAGACCAGCTCTATGCTGCTGCCTACCAAAAAGAAAAATCCATTTTAAATATAAAGACATGAATAGTTTAAAAGTAAAAGCTTAGGGGAGAAAAAAAAACACTATGTAATATTTATCAAAAAAAACCTGGACTGGAGTGGCTTTATCAATATCAGACAAAGTAGGTTTCAGAGAAAATAATATTACCAGGCATACAGAGTGTCAGTTTACATTGATAAAAGAGTCAAGTCATGAGAAAAACATCATAATGTTTGTGCAACTGATAACAGAATTTCAAAATACATGAAGCAAAAAATGATGGGACTGCAGGAAGATGTAGATACCTCCACAACAATAGTCGGAGACTTCAACACCATGAGCTGAGAGGAGATGGAGGCACATGTAGGGCCCATCATATCCCAGCCGTGAGATCAGGGGTTCTGGGGTGAATGGAGAAAGGGACTTGAGATCAACAAGACATTTCTGGTCCAAGGGGTGGAGGATAGCTCAGGTTAAGTCTGTTGAAGGAGGAAAAACCAGACAGAGAATATACCACCTTCAACCCTCCCTCATGGCCATGAGGGCTTTGACATCTACAAGTCTGTTGGAGTGGGCAGTGCCCACAGGATGGTGTCATTCCAGAGACAAGCTCTGCGGCCCTACTGCCATGACCTCCTACAACTAATGATGTCAAACATCTTTTCATGTGCTTATTTGTCATACCTATGTCGTCTTTTATGAAATGTTTTATCAGTTCTTTTGTCCACTACCTTCATTGAATTATGTGTGTTATTATTGAGTTTTGCAACGTAGTATATGGAAGAAAAGAGTAACAGAGAGGTCTATTTTCGATAGCCAGAGAGTGTCTTTCTACATAAGAGCCATTTAAACAGAAGCCTGAAGGAAGTGAAGGTGCAAGCTATCAGCGTATCTGGGAGAAGAGCCTTACCAACAAGGGTTACAGGAGGTGCAAAGGCCCTGAGGCAGCAGAGTGCTTGGTTGTGCTTGAGGACTAGCAAAAAGGCCACGGGGCTGGAACAGAGTAAACAAAGGGAGAGAGAGAGAGAAGATGAGAAAGAATTTACAAAGGAGTTCTGCTTCACAGTGCATTAAATGGGACACCAAATCTTGAAGGACCTATGACGTAGTAGGCATTCAATTTTAAAAATCAGTTGAATTCAATTATTTACTCGCTAGACTATGCTACCCTGTGCCCTTTTTGAGCTTAGTCCCTGGATTCTAGCTTGAAACAATTCTTTACCATACCAGAGATTGTATTCCCATTTTTTGACTTTCTGGGGGCCCACAGGTGCCCCCTTGCACTGGCCAGGCCAAGCTTGACGGGGTAGGGACTTGGAATGGGCAGTACAAGAGGATCATTTAATCAAGAATTATTTAAACTGCTTATCGGACTTCATTTACTATTATGATGGGACATAATAGTTTAAAGGCTTTTGCCAAAAAAACTACGATCCAGCCCTATCCAAGTTCTAATAAATCTGCAAAGAGGGAATTTATCATCTCTCAATAAATGTGTCTTTTCTGCACTGTCTTCTGAAAACTTGAAAATCACAGACATAAATCTCAGCCTTAGTCTTCGTTTTTCTGTCCTCACAGGAACAGAGTTCCAGACGGGGACACGGCCACCTCCTGCCATCCCCTCTCCTGTTCCCAGTTTCTCTCGTCATTTCTCTCCCGTCTCTTCCTCCCCATCCCCAACATCTTCCTCTTCTCTCCACCCCAGGGAGCCCCAGAGTGTTCTGGGGGCACTTCGGAAGAGCAGGGAAGCCTCTCTGGGCCTTGGTTTCCTCATCTTGGAAAGGAGGAGGTTGGACCATGTGGCCTGGAAGACCCATCTTCCTCTAGTCCCGGGTGGCAGCCAGCCCGTCCCGTAGCTGTCTTTGGAGGCTTGCTGGTTGGGGGCTCAGGGGGTGAAAAGGCTAAAGTAGGATAAAGCCATGAGGAAGCGGCTCTCCTTCAAGCTCCATCCTGCCCCCAGGTGGTAGGCGGGCAAAGCGAAAACTCAGACCTTGTCACGCTGCAGCTCACAGAAACCTGGGAACATGACAGTGAGTGGAAGCAAGCAGAGTCCCCACATTGTAATATTCCAGTTATATGAAGTCTGTGAACTGCCAAATTCATAGAGGCAGAAAGTAGATGAGTGGTTGCCAGGGGATGGGGAGAGGAGGAAATTGGGACCGACAGCTAATGGGTTCAGGATCTCTTTTTGGGGTGGTGGAAATGTTTTAGAATTACACAGTGGTGCCTGTTGCAAAGCATAGCGAATACACTAAAAACCACTGAATTGAACACTTTCAAATGAGGAATTTTATGCTATATGAATTATATCTCAATTTAAACATGCGTGGCTCCTAAAAACTGCAGACTTTGGCAAGCTCAGGTCAAGAGGACAGAGGACCTGCCTCGGTGGGGACCAAAGAAGTCAGGCAGCTTAGGCGAAAGTGAGAGGGCCTAATCTGCAGGACAGGGCGGCCAGGCAGGCTTCCCTGGCCCTGGAGACCTCTCCTGTCAGAGCGACGCCGCTGTCTGGGATGGGCAGCCTCGTCAGGGTCAGAGGGCCCGCCACCCAGGAGGCCCAAGACCGAATCCTGGATGCAGCACTTCTCCAGGTGCGATCCCAGGAGCAACTGCATCAAAACTAACCGGGGACCTTGTTAAAAGAACAGATCCCCGCCCCACCCCAGACCTACTGAATTGGATTTCTGTTTTTAACAAGCTCTCTGGGTGGTTGTCTCACACACTGAAGTTTGAAAAACATTTTGAGCTAGAGTGCTTTTCAAACTTTCAAGTGCATACAAATCACCTGGAGGTCTTGTTAAAATGTAGATGCATCTGCTTCAGTTAGTCCGGGGTGGAGCCTGGGATTCTGCATTTCTATCACAATGTGCTCCTAGATGATGCTCATAATGCTGCAGTGTGGATTCCGCATCGGGTGGCAAGGATGAGAACAGTTCTTAAACCTGGCTGCATGTTGCAATCATCTGAGAAGCTGTAGAAACCACTGATGCCTGGATCTCGCTCTCTGAGATTATGAATTCATCCGTGGGGTGGCCCAGGCACCGGGGATGTGTAACTTTTCCCCGTGTCATTCTAACGTGCAGACACAGTCGCAAACCACTGATGCAGAGGGAGGCTGAAGTTTTAAGCAAGGTATCTAGGTAGATGAAGGAGTGGAATCCGGGGGATCTCATGTCTCTGGATAGGAAGAATGCAGAGAGGGTAGGAACTGCTTCGACTTCCGGCCTATACCGGCAGGAAGTGCCTGTGTCTCACTCCTAGCGCCCGAGAGAACATGGTGGAGACATTGCTAGCTCCAAGCCTCAGCTGATAGGAGAAGCAGGGAGCTCCTGCCAGGTTTCCTGCCTCAATCCTACTTGGCTCAGAGCCTGGGCCTGAAGGTGGAGTCCATCTGTAGATCCAACATTAGGAGAGCTATGTGGGCAGAGGCAGGGACCCAGAGCCTCCCACCTTCCCCAGAACACCCCAGTTATTGGAACTGCCTTAAATCCAGGGAGGCCTTTGAGGGGAACATCTCCAGGTGCCATGTGTTTGGCTCCTTCACCCCTGGCTACTCTGCCCTGTCCCCAACAGCAACGCCAATCGGTTCTGATTGGAGAAGGTTGAGAAATGGGGACCCCCACCTCCATCCAGGCTTGCACAGGGGAACCCTTAGCATTTGGAGAAAAACATAAACACTTAGGAGGAAGAAAGACGCAGAGGGCAGGGAACTAACTGCATGGGCTGTTTGACAGGAAGTCAGATCATGTCAAAGGCAACACTCGGCTCGGCTGGCAAAAGTGTGCCTGAGCCGCATGCGGGAGAAATTTAAGCCGTATTTCAGTGGGAAATAAAAATGTGTCTGTAATTAATGATCCTCCAGGAACACACGGCCCTTATTAATGTTGCAATTTGGAGAAACATAATTCACTAGATGTCAGGTTTGAATCACCAGAATGGTTTTTCTACTGGAGGAGGGTTTCAAGAGAGCAGGAAGTGCAGAGGAGGAGGAAGCGCTGATGATGGCATCCCCAGGGTCCCAAGGACAGGGCGTCGGCAGGGGGCAGGGGCTGCGCTGGGGAAGCCACACTGAAAGACTGGGACACCGTGGAAGAGGCAGCTACAGCCTCGCCATCCCTAAGCACCCCACCCGGGCAGTGCAGCACAGAGACTGTCTGCGTAGACCCCAAAGCCAGGTTGCCCGGGTTCTTATTTGGGCTTTTCCCCTTTGCTGGGTGACTTCGGCCAAGTCGCTTGGTGTCTCTGTGCCTCAGTTTGCTCGTCTGTAAAAACGACCATGATAATTGTACCTACTCGTGCGATTCAATAAAGAGCTTTAACGCAGTGCCTGGATGATAGTAAGTGCTAAATAAATAGTTTTTATTATTGTTGGCAGTTTCCATCTATGCATAGACAGGAACGAGGACAGGAGCATGAAGTGCAATGAGGATCGCTGTGGGAACCCTTTGTGACGCTATCTGCACAGCCAGCTGTCTTTGGACAGGAGAGACAAGAGCATTTGCTAGCTACAGCCTTGGACTCATCACTATTTGGATAAATGTTTCCTCATCCAAAACTCACAACTCACCAAATAGTTTCTAAGGGCCCCTCTAGCCTAACCTGTCCTTTACTATTTTTTTTTTTTTAATTCTATGGTTGAAAGCGGAAAAAAGCACATGGGCTGGGTAGATTCGGGGAACTAGACCAGGGAGAGTTGAGGCTGCACATCAACGATTCCTACATCCTCCCAACTGGAACTGAGCAGTCGGACACTTGCCTTGATGGGGCAGACACACTTGTCTTGATGTCTGAACAGACACACTTGCCTTGATGGCTGAACACGGCCACACATCTGCATAGACTATGCCCCCACCCTGCTCCTAGCCCGCCCTCCCAGAAAGTTCGAGAGAAAGAATCACATTTCCAAGTCCTGCTTTCCGCAAGCTCCATCCAGGAGCGATGTGGTTCCAAATAGGACCAAATTAGACTTTTTCCCCAATTAATTTTAATGTCTTCCTTCTGCACCTTCGGGTGCTCTTACTGGCCCCTTCTCTTCAGCCTATTGGTGTGCTCAAGTCTGTCTTATCCTAAAACAAATCGACAGAGAAGCATTCCTCAGTTTTGCTTCTTCACCCTTGACATCCACCCGCTCGCACTCACCGGCAGGCAAGCATCTGGAGAAGAAATTGGCACCGCTGTCTCCATCCCTCACTTCCCAATCACTCCTAGACCATCACTATGACTTCAATACTATCGATCCATGGACACCCTTCTCACCCCTTCCATCAGCAGCAGCCCTACTGCCCACTCCAAGGAGCTTTTTCCATTGTTATCTTAACATGCTCCTGGGGCCAAATGGTTGACCACTGCCATCTTTTTTAGAACTCACCCCCTTCAGTTTGCATGGTACAGGACCCTCTTGGCTTTTGTCCAGGTGTTTCTCTCAGCCATGCGTGCAGGAGCCTCCTCTTCCCACTCCCACCCCTGACACCTTAATTGCTTGTACCGTCTGGATGCTGCCCTTGTCCACCGTGTCCTGTTTCACATCCAAGATATCACTCATTCCTATAATTTTAACTAACATCCATATGCTTATGGTTTCCAAATCCTTATTTCCCTCCAAAACCATTCTCCTAAGATAGAAAGCCAGCAAAGGATAAAGTTAAATTATAAATGCACATACTCCATGTCTTTGCATGAATGTCCCATAGATATCGCAGACACGGCATATTCCAAAAACTATCTCCCCATTACCACCCCCTATGTCCCCACTGATCTTTCTCTTCCTCCTGCACTCCTGCATGAACAGATCACCCCGGCACCCACACTGTCTGCAAAGCCCGAGAGCCCTGAATAACTCACAACCCCTCCGTCTACCTTGTCCCCAAGAGTCTCTAAACCCTGCTGACTTTACCTCCTAAAGATCTCATTTGTCAGCCCTCTGCCCAATCTATATCCACTGTCAGCGCCTTGGTTCAAGCAAATCTCTCACCTGGATATGTCAATAGTCTCCTAACTGGCCAGACACTGTCTCTCGATCCTTCCAATCCATCTGTCTCACTGCCACGAGAGTGAATGACCGGTATATTTAATCGTATCTTTTTCCACGCTGCAAGGGCTTCACTGACTTCCCTCGCCTGTGAGATAAATGCCAGTGCCCTGTCCTGGCATGTCACACTCTCTGTAATCTGGGCCGTCCCCTTTGTTCTGGCTCCATCACACTTGCTGAATGACTTGAAATTCCCCAAACGCACTAGGCAATTTCATGTCTCCAAGACCACTTTCTAGAATTCGCTTACCCCTTCTTTGCCAGACTAGGTTTAGGGCTAGCTACTTACCTCCTTTCCTCTCACTCTTTTCTGGCCTTTCTGATTCATGTCACCTGTCACCTATTGCCTCAACCAGCCAGACACCCTTCCTTGACCCTCCTCTCCTGCCATGATTTGCTCCTGACAATGTCCTAGTGACACATTAACTCTCAGAAAGCTTCAGAGATTAATTTAGGACAAATTGTTAACATATAGTAAGTGGAGGCATTGTTTCTATGGATTTCTTCTCTTTTAAAGTTAGGTTCATCGTGATGCATTTGTATTTATTTCTCTTGTATAAAGGAAACCTAACTAATTCATACAGAATATGTACAACTTATTTTTATGTTAATAGGTAAAAATGGAAACACAAGTTTGTGTTATCATTTTCTAGTTGTTCATTCTTTAGAAAAGACAAGCCACAAAGGCTGAGCTACACAATCTTGCTGCTAGCTTCAGGATCACATACAAAGCAAGAATCTTGAATTCAAGGGCTTGGAAGAGCCACACTATGGGACATGACAAAGTGGTGGGACTTTAGCCATATGGGAAATCATGCCTGTCCAGAGATGGTAGCTGCTACTAAACTCCAGACACATGTTTCCATGCAGGAATATTTGCCAATTTTTCCAAAAGTTCAAAAGAAGTTAGACATTTGCTTTGCTATTTTTTTTTTCTGTTTCTTAAGGTGGGTGCTTAGATTTATTGGAGTTGAGACCTTTCCTCTTTTCTAAAATGGACGATTAAGCCTATAAATTTTCCTCAATGCACTGCTTTAGCTGCATCCCATAAATGTTGACATATCACATTTTCTTTTCCATCAGTTCAAAATATTTTCTAATTTCCCTTGTGGATTCTTCTTTGGCCCATAAGTTGCTTAGAAGTTATTTTGTTTAATTTCAAAATATTGACTGATTTATTAAATTTGTTTTGATTGTTGATTTTTAATTCTGTTATGGACAAAAAAAATACTTTGATAATTTCAATATTTTTAAACTTATTAAAATTTGTTTTAAGGCCTATCACATGGCCTTTTTTTGGAAAATATTCCATGTGCTCTTAAAAAGAATGTATATTCTTCTCTTTGAGGTTGGAATTTCCAATAAATATCAGTTAAGTCACATTTGGTCAGCAGAGTTGTTCAAGTCTTCTATATCCTGGATGATTTTTCATCTAGTTATTTTTTCAAATATTGTAAGTGTGTTATTGAAATCTCCAATTTCAATTGTTGAATTGTTTACTTCTTTACATTCTGTCATCTTTAGATTGATGTATTTAGGAGCTTGTTTGGTTAGGTGCATATATCTCTGACTGGTATATCTTCCTCATATAGTTAGTAACTCTTCTTTATTATAAAATGTTCATCCTTTTGCCTAATTATATTTAAAATCTATTTTGCCCATAATAGCATAGCCACCCCACCTTTCACATGGTTACCGTTTACATGCTGTATCTTTTTCATCCTGTTGCTTTCAAACCAGTTGTGTTTTTGAATCTAAATTGTGTCTCCCATGGGTAGCATACAGTTGTAGCTTGCTTTTTTAAATCCAATCTGGCAATCTTTGCCTTTTAATTGAACCATATGGTTCAACCCAATTTAACGTAATTATTATGTTTGGATTTACATCTGCCATCTTAGTTTTTGTTTTCTATATATCTCATATCTTTTTTTCCTTCTCTATTCCCCCTTTATATCCTTCTTTTGTTTTAGGTTTTTTTTTTTTTTTTTTGCTTAATTCCTCTTTTGCTTTTAATTTTGCTTTAATTCCTCTGCTGAGGAATTATCATTCCTTGTTGTTATAGTGTTGATTTTTTAACAATGCACTCTTCAGTTATTTTCTTACTCTATAGATTATAATATGCATCTTAACTTATCACAACATATTTCAAGCTAACACTGACTTAATTATGGTAAATTATATCAGTGTTGCTATCATTTTCATATATATTACATCTAAATGTTATAAACCTAAAATATAGTGTTATCATTACTGCTTAATAAAATCTTATCTTTCAAAGAAATTAACAGAAGAAAAGTAGGAAAAACATTTATATCATCTATATTTATCCACATATTTACTATCTCTAGTGCTCCTCATTTCTTCCTGTGCATTTCAGTTACTATCTGTCATTTCCTTACAGTATGAAGAACTTCTTTTAGCATTTTTTGTAATGTAGATCTGATACTCCCAGTCTCTGTTTTCTGGAGATATTTTTATATCAGTTTGATGTATTCTTTTACTGGTTATTAACTCTTCATGAACAATATTTTTCCCAGTGCTTAGAATATGGCATTCCACTGCCTCCCTGGCCTGTATGTTTCTGTTGAGAAGTCAGCAGTTCATCATGCTGTTGGTCCTTGGGATGTGATGAGTCATTTTTCTCTTATGACTTTCAAGATTCCCTCTGTGTCTTTGGCTTTCAACTGTTTGTTTCTAATGTGTTTAGGTGTTTATTTCTTTGGGCTTATCCTATTTGGGGCTCATTGAATTTCTTAGATCTGTATATGAAATGTTTTGTAATGAATTTGGGGAGTACATAATCATAGCTCCTTTAATATTTTTTTTTTGTATCTTGGTATATTTGATACTGCCTTGCAAGTTTGTGCTTATGTTTCTATTTTTTATCTCTAATATTTAGATTGAATGATTTCTATTGACCTATCTTCAAACCCACTGATACTTTCTTCTGCAGTCTCAAATCTGTCATTGAGCCCATGTAATAATATTTTTTATTTCAATTCTTATATTTTTCAACTCCAGAGTTTTCATTTATTCTTTTTTAAAAGTTTTATTTCTTTATAGAGATTCCTTATTTGTTGAATTATTGTCATTATTTTTTTAATTTTTAAAACATTTTTAAAAGTTATTTTGAAATCCTTGTTTGTTAAATACCTTATCTGAGCCAACTTAGACTTGGTTTCTATTGACTGTATGTTGTTTTGTTTTCCCAAGTATGAGTCACACATTCTGTTGAATATGGGATATATTTATTCAATATATTGGAGAAACTGTGGTCAAGCTCTGACATCCCACTCTAAGCTACTGCAGTTTTCCCCGCCTGGCACATATCCTTACCCAACTCAGCCCTGCCTAAGTATTTAAAGCTGAGTTGTCAAAGAAGAGAAGAGATTAAAAGAAATAAGAAAAGATAAGGAGAAGAGGAAGAGCTCCTTTACTTCTTTGAGCCTCAGTTTACCATTTGTAAAACAGGAAAATAATAATTATGTCAGATTTTTGTGAGGATCAACAAGATGACACATTATATGTATGTGTCAATAGGTACCAGCATTTTAAAAATTCAAAAACATTATACAAACATGAGGGAATAATATTTAAATAATAATATTTTATTATTATTTTCTTCCTTCAGCAGTCAGATAACTACCCAACCTTCAGTGTACTGGCTGGGAAAAGAGTCAGTGATAGGAAAAAGAATGAGGGACCAGCACCTTGGATATCTAGTCCTTGACAAGGAGAAAATCACAGAAAGAGAGAGAAAAAGAAGAGGAGGAGCAGAAAGAGAAAGAAAACTGAAGGGAAAAAGAGGTTGGAGAAAGAGAAAAGGGAAAAGAACAGCCTTCAAGCTTCTTCTCTTTTATTTCTCCAGAAACAGAACCAAAAAATCATTATTAGTGTTGTTAACCCTGTAGTAAAAGTTTTAAAGATCCCACAAGGCCCCGTAATCAATTTATTCTAGTTCTATAAATAAGAGCCCCCTGAGAGGCCAGAGCCAGAACTTGGCTGAAAGAGGAAAAACCATTGTCCCACCTTCAAGGTAATGGGAAATACAGAGTTGTAGCAAAAAATTGGCTTACTTAGTACCTGCCATCTCCTCCCCTCTCTGCTCTTGCCCCTCACAGAAATGCTGACTTACTGTGCATTGCCTCATCCTTGCTGGGCTCTGGCGGCCTCCCATGGAACTGCAACAGCCTGACCAGGGAGCCAAAGAGATCCAAGAGAAAAGAAACCTACCAGCCTCCTGGCCTGTTAAGATGCTGTCAGGAGATGCAGTGACAAGGAACAGGAAACCCCTGTGGTTCCAGCTTCCAATCCTGTCTCAGCAATGTCCCCTGGCAACTATTAACTCCTTTAACTTTTGAGAAGCACATTCAGGTTCATTATCTCAGTGCTTGATCATAGATGACATTCCCAGAGACCCCCCAGATTTTCTCCAATAATTCCATTTTGAATATTTGAGTTTTTTATCTTCATAATCTAAAACAAATAACAAAAGTATGTTTCATATAACAGGATAACTACTTTTTCATAATTTTTTGTTTTTTAACTTCAGAATATTATGGGGGTACAAAGGTTTTGGTTACATAAATTGCTTTTGTACCATTTCAGTCAAAGTTATAAGTGTTCCCATCCCCCAGATAGTGTCACACCTAGAGGATAACTACTTATAAATGAGCCTGGGACATTGTTTTGATGTCCAAGCTTAAATTTGTGTTATACAGTAATCGCAAATAAGAAATGCATGCTAATTGTTTTGAACTAGTGAGAAAAGTGTAAATTATGCTAAGTACCAAGCAGAGGCCAAGCACTGTCACTCAGTACTACTGGCATTAAGGCAGCCAGTGGCATTGCCAGCAGTAATTCATTCTCATTAAAAAAATAAATAAATCTATCCCATTCAGTTAATTTTGTTTATTTGAACTTTATTGGTTTTGTGGTTTTGTTTGTATTTAATTTATAAATTTGATTTGCTTTTATATAATGATATCACGAGCATAAGCATAGGAGAGTACGCCTAGCTTTATGCTTGTGATATGTAAGTAATGATATAACGAAAATACTTTCAGTCCACAATGTGGAGGGGAGGGAGTGCAAAGCCATTTTTTCCTCTGTAAGGACTCCGCGTATTGTTGATTTGGGGCAGGCGGGGTGTGTATTATTATCTCCTTGCTCACCCTGTAGCCCAACAAGGAAAATAAGTAGGAATGTATGATTATCCCAGTTGACTGCAACCAACGTTCAGACAGGTTCAATGACAAGCCCAAGATGGCATGACAATAACAGGATTCTTAACGAGGGAGGGGACCCCCAAGGCCAATCCACCCGCCTGCATCAGGCTGGCTTCTCTCTAGGCAGGGATCATGGCACCGTAGAATCTGAGTATAGGGGAGACTGTAGGGCCGCCTCATCCTTCCCCAACCCAATGCAGGAATCTCTCCCACGGTATTTCTGCCAGGTGGCCCACAAGTCATTACTTAGAGAAAAGCAGAGACAGGTACCTAACTGCCCCACTAGGAAGCCTCTTCCATGTAGTGATGTGGTGTACCAAAAAGGGCATGGAAAACTGTAATTGCAGGTATACAGTTTGAGTCACAACTCCGCCATTAACAATGGGTAAGTTTAGATAACATTCACTAAGAGCATTGTTCTAATTTATTCTTCCCAACAACCCTATTGCATTCTATTAGGCTCACTAATTGGGGACCATTACCATCCACACTTTACAGGTGGGGAGACTGAGGCACAGAATGGTAAAAGCAATTTGCCCAAGTTCCTGTAGTTAACGAGGTAGTAGAGCTAGAATGCAAACGTCGGCAACTCTGATTCAGGAGTCAGTGATTATGGCAGCCATGAACATGTGCCCTTCTGTGGTGTGGGACACAACTGAGGAGTGATCCCACCTACCCACTACCCAGACACTGACTGAAAGAGGCAGAGACTTTGAGCCAGGCCCATTCTTGGGAATCACTGGGCTCCTCTGATAGGCAACGTTAGCTCAAGGACCGCAGATTGTTCCAGGAAAAACTTTCTTAGAAGTGTGCTATAGTCTGAGACTCTTACTATCCAGTTCTCTTTCCTTCCATCTCCCGTTATGAGCAAAGACCTGTTGCAGGCTGAATAATGGCCCCACAAAATGTTCACATCTTACTCCCCAGAACTTGTGAATGTGTTACCTTATATGATGAAATGAACTGTGTGGACGGGATAAAGCTAAGGGTCTCGAGGTGGGGAGATTATCCTTGATTATCCAGTGGGCCCCATGAACCACTTTCAGAAGAAGGTGGAAGGAGGGTCAGAGAAAGGGATGTGACAATGACAGCAGAGGTCAGAGTGATGCAACTGCTGGCTTTGAAGACGGAAGTGGCTGTGAGCCAAGGAATGCAGGTGGCTTCTAGAAGCTGAAAAAGGTGAGGGATAGAGTCTCCCCTGGAGCCTTCAGAAGGAACACAGTCCTCCAAACACCTTGATTTTAGCCAGTGGGACTTCTGATCTCCAGAACTGTAACATCATCAATTTGTGTGGTTTTAAATCACTAAGTATGTGGTACTTTGTTACAGCAGCAATAAGAAACTCACACAGACCTACAGAATGGTCTGATGGCTCTTCCTGCTTCATCCCACTTCCTCCGCTTTTCCCCTGTAGGTGTTTTTCCTCAACAATCTTTTGTACTTCTAATCTCATCTTGACATCTGCTTTTAGGAGGATCCAAACAGACACAAGTGGTACCAAGAGTGGGCTTTGAGAAAAAAAGCAGGATGTGGGGACTTCAGACTGACTCCTTCATTACCCCTGATTCTGAGTGGTAATAGTGCAAGGATAGGCTGTAGCAAAAAGGAGTGATCCAACTGCTAAAGATTTCACTGGTGCTGATCTGGGAAAACATCTCAATGGAGGGGAACACTATTGCAGGTGGGAAATGTTCTGGTAGACAGAAACACCATTGCACACACAATGATTCGAGCATTTAAAAATACAGGGAAACAGTGCCTACAAAGAAAGTAGGATCAGTTGGTTACTAAGTTGTATTGATATCTTGCAAAGAGATAACAGGAAGCAAGCACTTAATGACTGTGTGCAAGCTCATCAAGACACCCTGATATTGTGTCGTGGAAGAGGAGACACAGCTGAGCAGCTGCTCCCACAACACTTGAGTGCTCAGACAAAGAGGGTCTGTTTTCTTAAGTTCAGGGCTGTGGTGGGGAAAACCCGCAACTTTGAAAAATGTGATGGGGGCACCTGGATAGATGTCCCTGCAGATGTCAGCCTTACAAACTCTCCTGAACTCTCAGAGTTTGCAGAGGGGGCTCACTCTTCCCTAGCAAGAGCTAGCACTTCTGCTATGTCAGAATACGCTGTAGAGGACTCTCGCCTGCCTCCCTCGGGAGCTTCCCTCACCTCCCGGCTGCTAGGCTGATACCAGGGTTAATCTGGATACAGTCATACATAGCATAATAATAAGCAAAAAGACTCAACACCAAAGATGTTATAATAATTAGCGAACAGGTGCCAGCAAGAGCCAGTGAAATATAACTAGGGTTGGATTTTAAGGGGGCAGAAAGCAAGACTGGATGAGGAGGCATTCACTGACTGGGGGGAGCTTTCCTGGGAGACACCCTAGCACCTTGCTGCTGGGAGGTGGGGGGAGAATATCTCTCAGAAGCCCAGAGAAAGAGGAGAGAACACTGGTAAGGTGGAAATGCCTGAGTTGTCCTGGAAGGAACTAGAGGAAGGAGTGAGGAGGCAGAGGAAAGCGTGTATCTTGGAACAGTTATGTTACATAAGGCCAGAGAACCACCAAAAACAAGTGGCCTATGGAAAGTTCTAGAGGGCAGCCAAGGGGTCTTTACCCACAGGCAGACAGTTTGCAGAGAGCATGGTGTCCACAAAGAGCCAAAGAGACAGGCAGCCAGTAAGGACTCTGCTCACCATCAATACCCCACAAAACGCAACTGTGGAGGAGGAAGAGGAGGCTGAAGGTGGTTAGGCTGTAAAGAAGTCACAACCTGTTGGTCAGTTCTCAAACCTGAGCCAAAATTCAGGTCCAAAATCCACTGACTGAAGAGGAAGGACCCTGCAGTACTGTGGGTGGTATATATAGTTGACTCTTGTACAATGTGGGGGTTAGGGGTGCCAACCCTCCACACAGTTGAAAATTCACATATTACATCTGATTCCCCCCAAAACTTAACTACTCGTAAACTTTTGTTGACTGGAAACCGTGCCAATAACGTAAACAGTAGATTAACCATAGTTTGTGGGTTATACGTATTGTATACTGTATTCTTACAATACAGTAAGCTAGAGAAAAGAAAATGTTATTAAGACAATCAAAAGGAAGAGAAAATATATTTACTGTTCATTAAGTGGAAGTGGATCATCCTAAAGGTCTTCATCCTCATCGTCTTCACATCGAGTAGGCTGAGGAGGAAAAGGAGAAAAAGGAGGAAGAGGAGGGATTGGTCTTGCTTGTCTATCTCAGGGGTGGCAGAGGCTAAAGAAGTGGAAGGGGAGGCAGGAAAGACAGGCAAGCTCCATGTGACTTTTCTTGAAAAAAATCTGTGTCTACACCGACCTGCGCAGTTCAAACTGTGTTGTTCAAACTATACTGTAACGATCCCATCAGCTCTTTCCCAAAGATCCCTATGACCGTTTATCTGGGTGACTGTACACTGGAGAAAGGGGGAAACAGACATTTTGAGGATTATCAGACACAGAGTCTGAGTTTGGCCTTGATATTTAAAGATGCAGAGCTTTAACCGGATCTTCCTACTAGAGTGGGGGTGTGGAGTGCCCAGGCAACACAGGGAGACCTAGTTGAAGTCTGAGCCCAGGAGCATCCTCCAAGTTTTAAACCCACCCAGTAGTTATCTCCTCTGCCCACGAGTGTGTAATTGGAATTAATATACTTGGTATTTGGAGTAGCCTCTTACTGAGTTCTTACCTGTAGGGAAAATATTATCATAGTAGGGGAGACCCAGTGGGAATTTCTGAGACTGCTCCGTCACTGGCCGTGATAGTAAATCAAAATCAACATTGCATCCTGGAGCCAATGACAGAGACGGGTGCCATCCTTAAAGACCTACAGAAGGCAGGAATAGTGGCCCTACTTCTCCCGTCTGTTGTAACATTGTGGCCTCTGCAGAAACTGGGTGGAGCCCGGAGATTGGCTGAAACTGACACAGGCTTAATTCAATTACTGCTTTAATCATCGCTGTGGTGCCAGACACAGTATTTTTATTAGAGCAGATTAATATGCCTTCAGGTGCACGGTATGTGGCCATCAATTTTGCAGATGTGTTCTTTTCCACTCTGACCAGAAAAGAGAACCAATAAGTTTGTATTCACATGGACAATAATGATTGTCTATGGTTTTGCCCCAGTCTGTGTTACCTCTCCCACCCTCTGGTGTAGCATCATCCAAAGGGATCTGGACCGCCTGGGCATCCCAATACCACACTTAACTCACTGCATCGATGACATCATGCTGATGGGACAGGGTGCGCAAGAGCAACTCTGCTGCAGGCCTTGGTAAGACACATGTGCTCCAGAGGGTGGTAGACAAGCCTGGTGAAGATTCAGGGATCTGCCACTTCAGTCATGTTCTTAACATGTCCAATGCCAGGTGTGTGCCAGGATGTCCCCCTCAAAGTAAAAGACAAATTACTGCACCTTGAATCCCAGCCACAAGAAGGAAGCATTGTGCCTGGTAGCCTGTTTCAGTTCTGGAGGCAACCACTCTACACTAGGAATGCTGTTGCAACTAGAGCACTGAGTAGTTAGGGTGGCCACCAGCTTTGAGTGGGACCAGGAGCAGGAAAGGGCTCTGTGGAAGTTGCAGGCTACAGTGCAAGTAGCCTTGCAGCTTAAGCCATATGATCTGGCAGATCCTAAGGTGTTGGAGATGTCAGTGGTGGGAAAAATATACAGGATGGAGCTTTTGGAAACGCCCAGCAAGAGAATCATATCACAGACTCCTGGAATCAGAACCAATGCCATGCCAGCCACAATAGAGAAATAGCTTTTGGCATAATGTCAGGCCCTGGACAAAACAACACACTTGACCATAAGGAATTAAGTGGGCTGCTGACCGTGAGCTGGGTTCTGTTGGACTCGCCAGTCCTAAAGTCAGGCAGGCCCAGGGACAGTCATCATCGGTGAGAAACGATGCACCTGCATCAGGCCTGAGCAGGTTCCCAAGCCACATGTGAGTTGTGTGAGCAGGTGGCCCAGAACCCTTGTCAACAACCATGGTCACAGCAGCCTCCTCGGCCCCAGCTCATACCTACAGCCACATGGGGATCCAGAGTGACCAGCCAGTGGAGGAGGAAAGAGCCAGAGCTTGGCTAACAGATGGGTTGGTTTGGCTCATGTGTGCAAGCCAAACTCCACAATGGCTGCGGTACAGTCATATTCATGGCTGGCCTAAAAGAGAGTGAGGAAGAAAAATCGTACTAGTGTGTGAATATGTGAGCAGTGCACCTGGTCATCCACTTTATGCGGGAGGAGAGGCAACCCAAGGGGAGATAAATACAGATGACTGGGCAGGAGCGTGGAGAGAGAATACTGAAAGATTGGCGACAAGGTCCGAGGTAAAGGCATGCGAATGAACACATTGGGAGTGGGCACAAGTGCGAATACTTTCGTATCACAAATCAGTGCCTCCTGAAAACATCCACCACAGAGGAGGCACTGACCAAGCCGACAGTCAGAATGACTTCGTCATTTTGCATTAGCTCACCTGGGCCTGCCTGACTTTATGACTGGCTGCCTTTGAACTGGCAGGTTGAGCACATGAATGGAAGAGCCACAGTGACAGAAACAGAGGCCACAGAGGGCTCCAAAGCTCGCACCCCCACTGATCAAGGCTGGTCTAGCTATTACAGCCTCTGAACATCCAACCTGTCAGCAACAGAGACCAACGCCGAACCCCTGATACACCGTTATCCCTCAAGGAGACCAACCAGCCACTTCATGGCACATTGACTACATTGGGCCATGCTTGTTCTAAAAGAGCCAGCGTTTTGTCCTCATGAGGACAGATACCTATTCTGGGGGTGGATTTGCCTTTTCTGCTCTTAGAGCCTTAGTTGGCACCCGATCTGAGGGCTTATGGATGTCTGATCCCCAGGCATAGAATCTCCAACTGGGAGACCCACTGCATAGCAAGGTGGCTTGAATGCTTGTCCCATCCAAAACTTATGTTGAAATCTAATTTCCATTGTAACAGTATTAAGAGGTAGGACCTTTAAGAGGTGGTTAGGCCATGAAGGCTCCACCTACATGAGTAGGACTATAAAAGGCAAGCTCAACCCCATCTTGTTCTCTCTCACCCTCTTGCTTTCTGTCATGTCATGATGTAGCAAGAAGGCCCTAGCAAGATGTCAATGCCTTGACATTGGACTTCCCAACCTCTGGAACTCTGAGCTGATAAATTCCTGTTTCTTATAAATTATCCAGGTTCTGATACTCTGTGATAGAAGCACAAAGTGGACTAAGACAACCAGTAACCACCACAAATCTGCTGGCCTCATAGGATGCTGGAATGGCCTTCTGAAGGCACAGCCGTTGTACCAGCTCAAGAACAATACTCAAAGGATGGGACACCATCCTACAGGACACAGAGTCTGCATTAAATTGGAGAGCTCCACGTGAAGCAGTGTCCCAGTAGGAAGGACACATGGATCCAGGAACCAACACATGAAAGCAGGAGTACTGAGTCCCAGTGATTTTCTGGGGTATTGTGGGGTTCTTGTCCCTATAACTCTGGTCTTAGGAGGGTTGGAGGTTTTGGTTTCCAAAGGGGACACACACTTTCAAGGTACTGAGAAAGGATCCCATGCGAACTACAAGTTACGGCTGCCACCAGGACCCTCTGGTTTTCTTGTGTCCAGGGACCAGTGGAAAAGGAGTCAACATACTGCCAGGGTCACTGGCCCTAGTACTGCTTACACACAATGGCAGCATTGAGGAGTGTGTGTGGAACCCAGATGACTCGCTTGGGTACCTTCTAGTATTTCCTTGCTCCCTTGTAATGGTGAAAGTCCTTGGACAGCCACTTGGTCCACAAACTTAGCCCCCAATATGTGCAAAAGTCACTAGTGAGGTTTAATGGTCCATGGAGGAGGAAGAAGAGGGAATACCAGTTGTGGCCTTGAGATCAACTGCAGTAACGGGGCTTTGGTTTGTCTCACTGACCTCCTTCTTCTAAGGCCACGTTTCCCATGGGCCTGCAGGAATTTTAGCCTAATGTTACACTACATGATCTGCGGTAAGTAACAGATTTTTTCTGAACTTTAGTTTCCTTTCCTAAAATGGGAAGGGGAACGTCTGCCTTAGGTTATCGTGGCGGGTGGGGGAGAACAGGGAAGGAGATACGAAATGTACACGCTACGTAAAGGTAATGGCCATTGTTGTGCCGAATGTAAAATCTCCCCTTGACAATTTGCACTCACTGGTCTTTGTTCAGTCTTCTAGGACTGAACAGAACAAGTCCAACCCACTGTCCTGTAGTCAGCCCTTCAGATACAGTAAGTCCTCCCTTAATGTCATTGATAGGTTCTTGGAAACTGCTACTTTATGTGAAATGACATGCAACAGGTCCTCAAATAATGTTGTTTCATTCAGCGTTCCATGATAACATTGATGGAAAAATTGCTTTTGTTACGTATCATTTTGCTTAAAGTCACAGTTTCCAAGAACCTATTGATGATGTTAAGTGAAAACGTGCTGTGCTTGAAGACAGCGTGGCTCCCAGCCACCGCCCAGTCTGAAGCTTACACTCTGTTCCTTCAAGCTCTTCCTCCTGCCATCAAGTGTCTCACCTTTCTGTTCGCTCCAATTGCCAGTGTCCTTTGGAAACACGGCACCCGTGACGACTCCTTGCACTCCTGGCACAGACTGACAGGTACAGAAAGCAGAGGCCCTGGCCCCTCCAGAGAGCTGGGAGACCTTCCCCTATGTTGCAGCCTAGATCTGCATCACCTTTCTTTAGCAACTTCACACAACTGGTACCTTTTGATGATGTAATTAGTCTCTAAACACCACTGATCTGTCCCCCGGATGCTGCAGCCTTGGCAGGCGATCCCCATTCTATACGTATGTAATTAACTTTTTGAGCATGAACATTAACGAAACTTTGGAATCTGAATTTTCTGTAGCTGATGATGGATATCTGTATTTGATGTTTCCCCTGCATCCTTTCCACTTTGGGAAGGTCTTTTGCTCATTCCGTGCGACTCTTGAGAGGTCGTTGTGGCAAACACCCACTAGGTGCTTTCCGGCCACCTTTGCCCCTTTCCTCTTTCTAGAGACCTAAAGTTTACTCATACATCACATGTCTCTGCGCTTGAGGGGGGCTCTTTAGGCCTAGGATTGCCCTAAGACTAGCACAATCATCCCCAGTGATTGGGTTGGCAAAGGCATTTGGTGCAATCCTGACCACAGAAACATGACAGCGTGTCTTCTCAGAGACTCCTAAAAAGACTTCTCCCAGGAGATTTTTTTTTAAAAAAAAGAAAAACTTGGAGAAAAAGAGAGAGAGGAGCAAGAGAGAAAATACTCCCTGTGGAGCTTCAGGCAGGGGTCATTTGCACATCAAACCCAGCCAGCCATGGCCCTATGAGAACTACAGGAAAGGGACAGTAGAAGGCAGTAAAAGGGTGAGTCAAAATACTGAGATGGCAGCACAAGTCTCTGATCTTCCCAACCCTGGAGCCACCCTGCCTGGCGATGCTTTTAAATGCGAGATTGAAATGTACTTATTGTTTGAGAGGACTTCCAGCACCCACAGTTTCCTCTTGTTTCTGAGGATCAATTGTTTGGCACCTCCTCTGATTCCAGTGTCTCTACCATAAATCCCTTTTAGCTATTAAATTTGCCATGTTGATTTCTGTGGCCTAAATGTAGAACCCTGACCAAGGCACTGTTTGTAAGAAAAGGGAACAAGATAAAGAGACAAACACGCACCAGGAGAGGAAAGGACAGCCACACACATGTCACTTAGCCTGAAAACAAACAGCCATTTATGTATACGGAGGTACATTAATTGCCAAAATTGAACTAATGAAAGAGACGTAATTAGCTTCTGAGGGCGGAAGAAACCAAGTTGATCTGCTAATGAGGTCTGAATAGGCCTCTCATTAGTCACATGGCTGGGACTGGCACGAGGTGGCAGAGCTCAGGGAAAACGCAGAGTGAAAGAAGAGGCTGGAAGACAGATGGGGACCTGGATGTCCCCTGCTCCCGCATCCCCCAAGGGAACTTTGTCCCAACGCATTAGAAGAGCTGCCCCAGGAAAGGAACAGCCTGGCGGCAGCGGATGGACAGACACTTCCCCATAGCCTCTTCTCTTGCTCCTAAACGTATTTCCCTCATGAACATTTTATTTTCCAGATGAAAAGGGCCACCAAGCTGTCCCAGACCCCTCAGCCCACGGCCTCCCAGGGTGTATTGCACGGGTGCCTCTGGCCTCAGAATCAGCTGAGCGACATCCAGGCCCCACCCCGACTCGTTTAATTGAATCTCTGGGTGTGAGCCCCTGTGCTTTGCTATGCAAGACACCACCCAATGTCAGTAAAAAGCTGATGCAAACTCTAAGTCAATTTGCCTTTCTACAGAAACCCGTGGGAAAAGGGCGATGCTTGACCCAAATTAATAAATCTCTAATTTTGAAATCTCCAGCACGATGGCATGGGAATGGAGAAAAACACACGTGAGATAGCTATTTAGATTAAAAAAACTGCTTCCATGTAAGCATGAGACAGCCAACTGCATGTACCACATAAAGACCTTTCTGTCGGTGACGGACTGCATGTACAGCGGTGGGCCATGAGATTATAATGGAGCTGAAAAAATCCTATTGCCTAGTGACACCGTGGCTGTCCCAAGAAACGTTATAGAGGAAGGCATCCCTCCTGTGTTTGTGGTAACGATGATGTACACAAACCTACCGCACAGCCAGTCATATAAAACTCGCACATGCGTAATACTCCATAATGATAATAAACGACTAGGTTACTGGTTTATGCATTTACTACACTATGTTTTTTATTGTTGTTTTAGAGTATACTCCCTCTGCCTATTTTTTTTTAAAAAGTTAACTGTAAAACAGCCTCAGGCAGGTCCCTCAGGAGGCATTCCAGAAGGCATTGTTATCACTGGAGATGACAGCTCCTTGCCTGTCACTGCCCCGGAGACCCTCCAGTGGGGCAAGAATGGAGGTGGAGCCCAGTGATACTGATGATCCTGACCCTGGGTAGGCCTCGGCTACCCTGCGTGTTTGTGTCTCAGTTTGTAACAAAAAAAGTTTAAAAGTAAAAAAATAAATAAATAACTTTTAAAAATAGAAGAAAAGCTTATGGAATAAGGATGCAAAGAGAGAAATTATTTTTGTACAGCTCCAAAACGTGTTTTGTGTTTTAAGCTAAGCATTATTACAAAAGAGTCAGTTAACAAAAATGTAAAAATTTATAAAGTAAAAACATTACATTAGCTAAGGTTAATTTATTATTGAAGAAAGTAAAAAATTTTTAAATAAATTTAGCGTAGCCTAAGTGTACTATGTTTATGACGTGAGCAGCAGCGTACAGTGATGTCCTAGACCTTCACATTCACTCACTGACTTACCCAGAGCAACACCCAGCTCTGCAAGCCCCATTCATGGTAACAGCCCTGGACAGGTGTACCACATTTTATCTTTTAGATCGCAATTTTATTGCACCATTTCTGTGTTTAGATATGTTCAGATACACAATGGTGATTGTGTTACAATTGCCTACAGTTTTCAGTACAGTGACATGCCGTACAGGTTCATAGCCTGGGAGCAATAGAGTTTACAGTGTAACCTAGGCTATGCATCTAGGCCCGTTTAAGCACACCGTATGATGTTCACACAGTGGTGAAGTCCCCTAACGATCCATTTCTCAGAATGTATCCTGGCTGTTAAGTGACACATGGCTGTGCTGTTATTTCCATGCAAATCAAGTTGGGTATATTTTCTTCAGTTCTCCCAAACTGCTCTATTATATTTTGTTACAATGATTTGATCAGCTCCACTGGGTCAAGTGCAGTTGACCCAGAGCCCAGCACAATTTCTGGGGCACAGTGAAGTTCAATGAACTCGCTGAACAGCAGCAAACACTTCTATAGCACTCTCTTTGTGCGTGGCACTGTGCTAGACACTTTATACCTATCACCTCATTTAACCCTTGCAACCACCCATTTACACATAGAGAAAATAAAGCTCAGAGAGGGTAAGTGACTCACTCAAGGTCACACAGCTGGTAAAGGGTGGAGCTGGTCCAAGTCCACCCTCTGCATGCTGTTCACCACTATGCCACCTTCATACATCTCTTAGCGTCTCCGAAAAGGTGGCTCTGGAGAAAAAGGACCATGTGCCAAGTTTTGATATAGCTCATTGCTTTCGCATTTTTGTCATTGACTTTTATAATTCGAAGTCATATATCTCAAAACATTTTTGCAAAGAGCCAGAGCTTGAAGAGTCAGAAAAGCATTGTGTTAAAGTGTACAACTTCTGGAGGGTTTGGATCAGGGCTGCAACAGTTATTGTGTTACCCTCCTAATGCCTGAGTTTCCCCATATGGTTATTAAAATTAACCCAGTGAATACACGCAAAGCATGTAGAACAGTGTCTTTTACCAAGCTAGTAACAATAAATGTTAGTTATTACTGCTATCTAAATAATAAAAGTCATAGAATTACGAGCCCTTCAAGTTTAAAGGAACTTTAGACGACATTGATTTTCAAAACAATGTGAGAGTGTTTAAACTTTCTGTGATCATTTAATGCACGCTCATTTTGCCTGTTGTTTAAATGCAATGCACAAATAGTGGCGACTAGATCACAGCCACGTGGTCGAAGCAGGCAAATTCTGATGACACCAGTAGGTAATACAGAGTAGCATGGCTTTTCAATCTTCTATTGTCAGTTTGTTTTTGAATACAAAATATAGCTTTGTCTAAATTGTAACTAATTTTAAAAACATATACACTAAAACCAGTGTTTAAAAACAAATAGAGAAGTATAGTTGGATACTGTTTTCACTGATTTCTGTTACTATCACAAGGTAATCTAACCTTCATTTTACCACTGAGCTTCAAATTAGTTTACTTAAATGTATGTTTCTTGACAATGTGGAAGATACAATGTAGACTCTAAAAAATGTAGACATTTGTTGCCATTAAGAATCTTACATTGTAACATATGGAGGCTTCCTGGAGGCTTGGAAAGGGGCGTGGCTAAGGGATGAGGGAGGCAAGTTTAAGACAGAGTAGAATAAAGATTTTAAGAAACTTGCAACCAAGCACCTAGTGTGAGTGATGCTACCATTTGGGGAGAAGCTTTACAGGACCCTCTGGACGCCAACAGGTGGAAATGGAGAAGTGCCTGCCAGATGGAGAGAAAAGACTGGCCCCGAGTTCTGGAGGCTTCCAGAATCTACCAGCTAGTCTCTGTGCAGTTTCCTGCTAGCTGCGTCCTCTGCCTGGGTTCAGTTGGGGTTGCAGCTAATGAGGGGGCAGCTTTGATGTTCTTCTGCTATCTTCTTGTTTTCAGTCCCCATCCTTCTCCTTTCCTTGGCTTTGCACTTGCTTGAGCTACTCTCTCTCTCTCTCTCTCCCCCCCCCTTCTCTCTCTCCTTCTCCCTCTCCCTCCACCTCACCCCATCTGGATACTTCATGACTGATATTTTTTAACAACATGGGAAAACATGTTTCCCCCTATGAACAAGAGAGGAAAGAATTTCTCCTCCCTAATAGAGCTACAACTATTTGAAATGCACATAACCTACAAGAATTTGTGTTAGCAGAGAAATTGGTCTCTAGCAACTGACATCTTCTTTTTTCCCTCCTAAATTGTCTTATAACACCAAAACTTTATGACTATTTTTATTTACTATAAAAACAGCATTGTACACCCTGAAATAAATGTTGAAAGACGTAAACAGCAAAATTCTCCTGATCTCACCTGTGACCCTAAAATACTCTCACCAGCTTAAAAAAAAAAGCTGTTAGCAATCTCTGGCTTCCCTCCCAGTCTGTATTCATGTGCACTGACTTCACATAGTTGTAGTGATTAGCAAAACTTATTCCATGAAGAGCTTCTATCCCTGCAAGCAGTTAGAATTTAAGGCATTTTAAAATGAACCCAGTGTAACAGGATGACCTGAAGTGACACCAATTCTGAGATTGTTTTTTGAAATCTTGAAACACAGAAAGCAGTGGCTTTAACGTGCAGCAGCCTCACCTGGTTAGGGCTGTTGGTGGCTCATGTGTTTTACTACTGACACAGAAAAGCCAGACTTTGGGAAATGGCCCATTGGGTAAGTTGATGATTGGTGGGTTTGGAGCGCGGAGCTGGATGGAGGGTGGGAGAGAGAGAAAACTCAGTCCTGGGGCCGGGAAGGATTCATCAGCCAGCCTCAGACAGCTGCAAAGAAAAGCACTTCCTCCTCTCTCTAGGCTGGGGGTAAAATTGGGCCAGTCTGCACATCGTGATGACTTCAAAATGCTGCTCCTGGCCCTCAGGAGGCAGGAAGCGTCCCCAGTAAGGAACAGCCCAGGGATGTCTCCAGCGTGCGTGGGCCTGTGCTGTGGCTATCAATTACTCTCCGTGTTGTTCTTCCTCCCTTCTATTATCTCCAAACTTTTAGTAAAGACACTTAAAAGTCACAGCCTGGTCTTTGTTATCTGAATGCATTTCCTACAGCTGCTAGAACAAATCACCCCACACTTGGCTTAAAGTCTATTTTAAAATCTAGGGAAAATATGATCCGATGTTATTTTTGTAATTACCTTACAATTACAATTACTCTATTCCAGATTATACTAGAAGTCTTTGCCAGTAAATCAATGGAAGAAATTAGACATAAAAATTTGTATATGAAATGGCCCTTTAAATAGAAGAATCTACAGGATTCTACAGAATTACATAGTCTATTTATTCTCTAAATGGAAGAATCTACTACATATATCTAGTAATATCCTATTACTAGAACAGAATAATTTAGCAAAGTAGCTGGATATAAGATTAATATATAATGCATAACAAAACAACTAGAAAATATAAAAAGAGAACACCATTTAGAATAGCGTCAGAGAATATCTGAGAATATATTTAACAAAAGATATGCGAGACTCTACAAAGACAATTTTAAAACTTTATTAAATATTTTTAAAAAGTTAAATAAGTGGGGAGATGGATAGATTTGAACACAAAATAAACAATGTATTCCTCTGATGGTCTTGTTCTTCAAAATATTCTTTAAGGAAAATGAAAAAGAAAGTTACACATTGAGATAAGATATTTCTATTACTCAGCTCCAACAAACAATTACAAATAGAAAATAAAAAGACTCATTCAAATCAATGGAAAAAGTTCAAACAACCTGCTAGAAAAATAGACAAAAGCCCAAATACATATTTCATAGATGAAATGCATGACCAAGAAATATAAGAAGATGTCTTTAATCAAAGAGATGAAAACTAAGACCACAGTGAGATGCCATTTTATATTGATGATTAATTGGGAAAATATTTAAAAGTCCTACCAAATCAAGTATCGGGAAAGGCATGAATCTGCAGAGTCACATTGCTGCTGACATTGATGCTATAAATTAGTGCAACCGCTTTGGACAACAGTTTGCAAATATTCCCTAAATTGGATCATTTATACACCCTATAACCCAGCAATTCCACTCATAAATATATACCCAAGAGAAATTTCTGAGCATGTACAACAGGAAATATATACAAGAGTATTCATATTATCACGGTTCATCATAGCAAAAAAAGTTGAAACAACCCAGGTGTTCATCACTGGGAGAATGGATGGAAAGATTGAGGAATGGTCACATGACAGTGTGTTATAAACAGATGAAGGGAATAAACTATATTAACTTGCAAAAACATAGATAAACCTTAGCAATTCAATGTTAAGCGGAAAAGTAACTCCCAAAGGTTACATAGATATTGATACCATTTTTATAGAGTCTAAAATAACTAATATCAAAATACGTTTTTTTAGGACTACATAGTGGTGAAATAAAACAATTTTTAAAACGAAGCAAGAAAGTGCTGAATACAGGATCCAGGATAAGCTTTGCCTCGAATAGAGGAAACCAGAAAAAGTAAAGAAATGGGAGTAACCGTGTGATTAGATGGCAGGTTATTACAGATGACGGAGCTTTCATTTGCATCGATGATTTTGTGATTGTTCATTACATTATTAAAAATAGCTAAATAAATCCCAATGATGAAAGTGAGTGATGTGTTAAGGATATGACTAATCGAATTCTGTGCACTGAAAATCCATGGAGAGTTTAAAAATAGGAGAAAAAAATTTAGAAGGCAATTTGGTGGAGATAATATTATCAGATGTGAGGTCACTTGGGAGAGTAAAGGAAAAGTTGAAAAAGAAAAATTAAAATGGAATTAAAGAAACACGTAAATAAAGAGAAAGTAAAGATGGGGAGGGACTCCCATCATCATCTTTTGGGTAACAAGCATGAAATGTTTGCGTCATCCACAGTACCAGTGAGCCATTCTCGCCTTCCGTGAGAAAGCAGGCTCACATGAAGATGCTCTGTTCCACTATAAAGAGACACTGTTAGCTTGAACTCTGTTTCTAGGGCAGCGTCTACTAGAAGGCAGTTGCTAAATGTTTCTAGAGGGAACCAGCTGTGGGAAAACTATTAATTAGCCTCAGTCATTATATGCAGATTAAATTGGTTAACTCAATACAGAAAGCAGAGAAGAAGAGTTGGAGTGATGTTTTCTTGATATGGTAAGAAAAGCATACAAGGTTTTTATTGTTCCCAGTGGACCAGACAGAGATTTTTTGGCTCAGAAAAAGCCGAAAAGTAGCTCCAAATTAGAAAAATAAGACAGGCTATTCCCTGGCTTGGGGAAGGAACGGATACTATTCCCCAAAGAAGAGGAAAACTGTCCCTGAGAGAGCAACTTTCAGATTTTAGGATTCCCAAACTCACTAAGCTGAGCTCCAGAAATTGGCAGAACATGAACAACAAGAATAAAATTTGCTTTGAGTTCTAAAACAAAAGTTGTTATTTAGAATAACTACAGTGAGGTTTACTCAGAAATTACATGTAAATGTATCACATAATTTTTTTCATTAAAAAAATGATAAACCATCTCAAACTTTTCCACCACTAAAACTGAGCACAGTGACCTTGAGCCCCTAGTTTTGTCCGAGGCCATGGCACTGGCTGGCACACCACAAGCAAGATTTTATTTGAAGTCCCATTTTTAATGTTAAAAATTCGTGCCAACTTTGCAGTCTGCTATGTATATATCCAGGTTTATTTCAATAGAAAAACATTTTAAACGACTTAACTATTAAGCAAGAACTAATGGCTCAGGTATGCCGCACTTAGCCTATGGTCTTGCATTAACACGCATTCCGTTTTGAGAATTACTATAATTATCCTTTTCGGGTTCAAATTTTGCCTGAATTTGATTATTTTTGTTTAGTAAAAATACGTTATTTCCAATAGGTACTTGGAAATTCAAACGTGCAATTCGTGAAAGGTTGAGTAGGAACGAAACAAGTGCCCAAATTTAGCAACGGGCTCTTCCGTTTACTTGTTGCGCCCACCCATTTTCTCATGTATAAAATGAGACTGTTAATACCGATACCTACATTCGGTGGAGACTTGTCTGCTATTCACCGAACTATTTCCTTCTCTTGCGGGGAGTATAGCTAGCCTACTCTCTGCAGTTTCTCCTACAGTTAGCCCTGACCACATTACTGAGTTCTGGCTAAAGAAATAGGAATAGGAAGAAGGGATGCCTCTTCTAGGCTAGCAAATAAAATCTTTTCAAAATTCCAAGTGATTCCCTTTTCTCTCTTTTTTCCACACCCAGGCCCACCTTGGAAGCCATGTGTTAAGACAGCATAATCCTTATCAGCCAAAGTCCCCAAATGACTGCACAGAAAAGAGCCTCCCAGCCCCAGACCCCACAGACTAGACTTTTTCTGTGCAAGAAATAAAGGTGTATTGTATTAACCCACAGGGTTCATCCATTACAGAAGATTAAGCAGGGCTTAAATTAATGCACACCTCCCCAAAACCTGGTGAGGAGTCAAGTGAGATACCTCACATTGAGTAATTAGCACCTAGTGTCATGGAATGTGCACCTCCGTCAGTTTGAGGCCATGGGACCCTGGAACTACGCTGCCACCTCCCATCCATCTATTTCTTAGATTGCAGGGTAAAGTTAACCACACATAACAAAGTCATGGAATCAAGCTGTCACAAATTGGCCGCCGCAGTCCTAAGGCATTTGAAGTGTGTGTATTGACAAGTAAAAGCAGAAAGGAGGAAGAGAAGAGGAAGAGAATGGAACCTGAGTCAGAAGATAATATTTCAATGAATTTGCAAACCTGGTTTGAGTGCAAATGGGTGGGAGGAAGAAAGGGATTTTGCTGAGATTTATCCTCTGCCAGTTGGAGGGACAAACAATTCACATCCTAAAGGTACATGTTAGTTTCTCCATTTACAATTAAGAAGTGATGCTCCAAGAAGCGAGATCTTGCAGTTTGTAGGTAACAGAGCTGGGATTCACACCTGAGTTGGTCTGTTCTAATGTCCTTATTCTCTCTGACGTAAGCATGTAACCTTTGGACGCTCTGATTCTACGCTGAAGGTGGGCCAGACCACATTGCTTGTGGGACAGGATGCCTGTGATGAAAAAGTCATTAATGACAGTGTTAAGTGCCATGCAAACACAGAGGCCATTCGAAATGGGCTCTCGGAAATGAAAGCTTGGCTCAAACAGAGCCCACTTTCAAGGGAGCCTGGTTTCAATGGCCAAATGCCGGAGAAGGAAGGCATTAAAGGAAGTGTCTTTCTGCTGGGCTTGCAAAACTTCAGGTTCATGGATCCAGGAGTAGATTAAGGAGGAGAAAACAGGGTTTTAGACTGCAGCCTCAGGAGCTTCCGGCTTCTCTAAGGCCAGGAGGTTGGCTTTTCCAATTGTACAATTAAGCTATTCTATTCAGCCTCACTCCTGGTTGTCAATTAATCTGCAGTAATGAATTCAGCAACCAAAATGCATTTGCTAATTGAGGTGCCTGCTGGCCAGGTCACCCCCCTCCCCTGTCTGACTCTCCTCACTGTGCCAAGGTAGAGTAGGGTAGCAGGGCCCTTGTCCTCCTCCCCCCCTCTGAGGGGGTGCCCAGCAGGCAGGATAAGGCACTACCATGGAAGGGGTGCTCCTAATACTAAGTCCCAGGTGGAAATTGCTATGCAGGGCACAGTCTTTGACTTTTTGTTTCCAAGTGAAAGCTCACCCCGGCTACATGATCTCCCCAGCCCTTGGCAACTGTTATGTAACGGAAAGGACATTAAACCCAGCCCAGGCAGTTCTTGGTACAGAATCCAGACTGTTGTTTGTGAGCAGGTCGACTTTGGAAAGTTACTGCCTTCCTTTCAGCTTGCTCATCTGGAAAATGAAACTAATAGAACTGCCCCTGGGGTCATGGTGAACAGTCCATGAATGCAATAGGAGCTTCTTAGCATTTCTCCCTCCGTGCTGCAGGGCACGGCCAGTCTGGGCACGGGAGACGGAGCCCGAAGGAAAGCTTGGGTTTACTGATGGACGGTGAATGTGCAAAGCATCAAGAAAGGGTGTGGGGTGAGCTGGGAGGACGGGGTCTGCCGCAGAAAGCATGTTGGGAGTGAAGGAGGAGGCGCCAGGCTGAGGAGCTGGGATACTCATGGAAGGAATGGACAGACAGGGCTGGAGAATGAGAAGGAAAGTGAAGTGGGACAAAGCAGGGAGACAGAGGTGACACTGGGGGCTCCCCCTCCCCTTCTGTTCCCAGCCTCTGGCCATCTGCAGACCACAGCCTCACAAAGGACAGTGACCGCAGGTGCCGCGTGGGGACACGGGCTAGAGAACTCTCCAAAACCTGTTTAGAGCCTTCAGATTCCTTTTCTTTTCTCTGTTTCTTTTTAGCAAAAAGGGCCTGATGGAACCAGTCCCCAGCCAACCTTTCTTTGTCCCCGCCAAAGCAGAGAAAGGTGATCAGCTGAACTTTGAGAAGTTGCCGGCAGCTTCCTCCAAGGAGCCAGAGGGAGGCCTGCAGGCCAGGCCAACATCTGACCATAGTACTGCCCTCGGGGCTGAGAGTTTAAAAACAAAAAAGAAATAAAAAGGACCTGAATGCTTTTCTCCAGGACAGAGCAGGGTTCCAGAACAGAGAAGTAGAAAGAGCACTCCAAGCAGATATCCCCGAGTCACAAATGTGGGCCACCAAAGGGAAGATTCTGGGAATTCCCTTTGGCTTTAATTCTGAGAGGGGTGAGGCCATAGGACAACACTGGAAGCCAGCCCAGGGACCCGGAGTCAATGAGAGTGTCCGGTGCAGGCTACTTCCTCAGAGACTGCCGATGGGTCAGGCCAGGAAAGTGCACAGGGACCCAGTGCCCGGGGCTGGCGTTGCTTTTGCAGCCAGAGACATTACACCTGATGCTGGGACAAGGGCACTGTCCAGGGACAGCACATCCCAGCTGTCCCCTCCCCCCCTGCTGCTGGAAAAGGACATAAGTCACATAGGCGATCTTTCTGAAGCCGGATTGCCCTCTGTGGACATCTAAGTCAGACTGTAGGTTATCTACCTCAAGATTTACCATACTAGAAATGAAGAATCAATTTCTTTAAAACTCATCTGCCCTAAGAAAGATAGTTCAGCTACTACAGAGCATCAAAAAGGAAGTGGAGGGCGGCTGGGAAGGCATTCAGACTCTTTTGATGGTCTCATGTCTCAAATCTATGGGCAGATATCAAAGAATATTGGCTGTTCTTCAATCATTCCCAGAATAAATGTGAATTGGATGCCTCCTTCATGACAGTTTCTCTGCCATATGTATGCTGTGAAGAACAGAGACAGACTCCCTGTCCTCAGAGGTCTGGGAAAGCACCCACTAAACCAGGATCCACAAAAGGATGGTGAGTGACTTGCTCAAGCATGTTGACACTGAGCCACGATGACATGTCACAAGAGGTAGGAGGAGGAAAGAAGCTTGAAAATTATTTCATCCAACTCCCATTTCATAAATGAGGGAAGCAGGTCCCCAAAGGGGAATTTGGTTAGTGTAATGTCACACCGATGGGAGGCGTTGAAGGTGCTTCCAGCTGTACTCACCAGGCTGGGCTCATCCTCGAGTAGCAGAGAGGAGATGGGAAATTTGAGTCTGAGTTCCAGCTCTTCCACAAAACCTTCACGAATGATATCAGCCTGAAACACAATTCCTCCCCTCTCTGAATTCAAAGCTCTGGATCGTCCGCCTCCTCGGATCTCATACACCACGTCCCGGATAGCGTGCACTGACAGCACGCAGCTCGCACGCGTGGGCTGCTTGGCTTCCACCACCCCGCCAACCACAGGAGCTGTCGGTACTCAACTCCCAAATACAGTCTCATCCCCATTCAGCATGGGGGATTACCATGATTCTCAGAGAGGTGAACTGTGAAGACCCCTCCATCACAGCCTTAGAGATCTTCCTAAAGGTGATCTTGCTCCTGAACCTCACCCTAACCTTGAACCTTCTTCTCCTACAAGACTGGGCTCCAGCCTTTTCTTTAAAGTCATGCCTTGTTCCCCACGACCTGGGTTCTGCCTGATTCCCTTTGACTATGCCCTGGCTCGGAACCGAGGGGCTACATTTCCCTTCATTAAACTCGCCCCTTTTTGTGTATGGCTACTTGCTGCTCCTGCCTGCAAGAGCAGAGCTCTCTCCAGACCTCACCACCACCACGCCGCACCTTCGCACCCGAGTCTTGTCTGGTGTGCCCCAACCTCAACCTCTGCTTGGATTTCTGGTTGAGTAGCTCACAAGTCACCTATCCTTTCTTCTCATCCACTCATCTATTGGTTTTGGACTCTAGTTTCAGATGATTTCAGCCCTCCAGTCACAGACCCACAGCTAACACCAACCCTTCCCTGGAGTCCCAGCTCTAGATTCTCAGCAATGTGTCTTCTATTTCCAGGCTGCATCACCGTCTTCTTTTATTCCACCCAGGGTCTCACAGGTAGTAGATTCCCAGTGGGTCTTTGAGAGACGGGCAGGTCCTTCCCAGTGTTGCTTCACAGTGTTGCTGAATCAATGGCACAGCAGATGAATCGGCCAATCCCCAACTGCCGTGACAACACACAGGGACATGGCTGCCATGTCCCCTCTCCCAGCCCAGCCTGGCCCACTGTCCCCCACTCCAAATCTGGAGCAAAGCTGATGCCTTCAACCCTTCACCACTCTTGCCTCAGTTGCCCAGAAGTCACAGAGATTTTGTCAATGCTCTAGAGGAATAAGAACATAAATAACATTCCTGGGGCTTAGCGTTTCTCACCCGGGTTCCCACCACGCCCCACTCTCCCCTCCCTTTTGTCTTCTCCCCTCTTCCCCCTTCCACCTCCTACCAACAAGGAGAAAATAATAACAAATAGGAAGGCTAATTCTAAGTTTGTGCCATCCCAGCGTGCGTCCTGGCCCGCCTTTAGTCCTGTTATTTTCTCCCGTGTCTGGCTTTGACAAGACCGATGACATTTACGTTTTCCAAAAGCTTCAATAAAAGGCACTTTAGCGGCAATCACCTCCATCTAATTTCCCCAGTCAAATTTTTATTTTTTGCTTAAATCATACAACAGAACTAAGCCCTGAGCTGTTCTGACAACTTGTCACCAAATAGGGCTCAGCCCAAATGGGCTGTCTTGAAAACCAAGGACAAAAGGGGGAAAAAAGTGGACTAAGTGGCCCGAAAATGAAGTGGAAGGCTAGAGGAAGAGAGGAGACTGGCAGGAGTCAATTTGTTAACCTTCTAGAACAGGTGGCTCGGTGTGGTTCGGGTCTCAGAACAAGCAGAAAATGCATTTAGCAATCTAGAGGGGAAGGGCAGGGGTGTTGGGCTGGAAGGGTCCAGTCACCCCATTGCACAAGGGTGTCTTTGTCCCACAGAGGGAAGGCAGCTGGCTGGCATAGGATCACCAGCTTACCCAGATGGAGCCCGAGGGGAAGGTATGAATGGATGCCTTTCTTCTGCACTGTAGCTCTGGATAGCAGGACAGTGTCCTGGGGAAACTGAGGCCCAGATTTTCTGCCCATATTTGCACAGGGGCTGAGAACATGGAAGAAAGACACTAGGTGAAACATTGCATCCACTTCAAAAATAAATGTATTTATGGAAGAATTATATATTATACATACAGAAAAGTATTCAAATCATAAGAACTCATCTCGACAAATTTTCACAGAGCAAACTCAACTCATGGAACCATCGCCCAGATCAAGGAAAAAAGCATTTTAAGAAGCTCTGCTCAAGCTCCTGCTTAGCCACTAATTCCCTAAAAGGTATTGTCATCCTCATCTCTAAAAGAAGCAATCAGTTTTGCCTACTTTTGAATTTAATATAAATGGAATCATATATACAATATGTATCTATCTGTGTCTAATTCACGTTGCTAGATATGGCAATGTCATTCATTTTCATTGCTGGGTAGCATTCCATTTGTAATTGCATCACAATTATTTATTCATCTTTACTCTTGATAGACATTTGAGTTCTTTCTAGTTTGAAATTCTTGTGAATAATACTACTACGATCATTCTTTCTGTCTCGGTGTACATAAATATTCACTTCTCTTTGGGTGCACACCTAAAAGATTTGCTAGTTTGTGGGGTACATATATATAGTCAACTTTGGTTGATACTGTCATGCAGTTTTCCAAAGTGGTACCCATTTATTTTCCCATGCAAAGTGTGAGAATTCCAGTTGCTCTACGTTCTCATCAATACATGATGTTTCAATTTACTTTGGTGTGTGTCTATGGTTTTAATTTCCACCCCCTGATTATGACAGTTTTGCCCCTTTCCATATGTTACTGCTCATTTGGATATCTTCTGTTAAGGCATTTGCCCATTTTTCAATGGATTATTTGTCTTTTTCTCACTGATTTGTAGGTCTTTACATATTCTGGAGACAAGTTCCTTGTTTCATATGCATCCAGGCAGAAGGTGTGACATGTCACCTGCAGAGCTTCATGCCACCAATCTTAACACCCTACTCTTTTTCTCACCCATCTCCCAACTTTATTTTAGGCCTGATGTCACTTGTCCCATTCTGCTATGATCATCCCAGGCTCCCACAAACATTTCTTATACTTCCTCACCTCCATGCAGCCTGGATGCTGCTACCCCAGGCATCACAGCCAGAGGCAACGTGGCTGTCAACGGAGAGAGGCAGGTTGCCCCAGCCCTTGTGCTCCAGCCCATGCCACACCCCACATGGACCCCAGCATAGCCCTGAAGCTCACCCACAACTCTGAGCCCAGTAAAGACAGAGGATGGGCTCAGGTGAGCCTACGCTGGGCGTGGGAAAGGAGTCTCATCCCCTCTGAGCTCTAGAACAGCATAGGGAACCAGGCATATTAGCGGGAGAGCTTTTTCAGAACCCCAATGGCAAACACTGGGAAAAGATTGACTTTACATAGAACATTTGCTTCATACGTGAGAAGGCTACTGGTCTGGCTAGAAAACAGGAAACCAGGATCTTGTCTCATCACTGTTCAAGGTGACTAACCCATTTCAGTTTTCCTCGGATGATCCCGGTTTTAGCTTTTAACATCCTGCGTCCTGGGAAACCCCTCAGTGCCAGGGCGATTGGTGACCACTGTTGCTCTTCTTACATGCTGTGTGTCTTAGGGAAAATTACTTTCTTTCTCTGGGCTACAGAACCATCATCTATAAATTGAGTTGGGAGTAGAATAGAGGATGTCTACTTTGTCATCCATACCTGATTCTTTCTGTTGTTGTTGTTGTTTTTCTAAGATATTCTAGTGTCCTAGTCAAGAGACAGATGGATAAATTTCACGAAGGAGGTGGGTGTACGTCCACTTCTGTAGTAACTTTGCCATAACAATGATGGATACCAAGTGCTGAGAGCCACTGTGTGTGAGGCTCTGTGCTCTGTGTTCTAGGTTCACAATCCTCTTTAGTCTTCATGACTTTCCAGGGACATAAGCATCACTATCACCCTTTCATTTATGCATGAAACCAAAGCTCAGAGAGTTTCAGCACTGTGCCCACTATAACACAGCTAGTCAACAAAAGACTAGTGTTCAGTCCCACCCCCACCTCCTCTCCTCTTTCCAAAGCCCCTGTGCCTAACTGCTGTGTTAAACCAGCTCACATCTAATTACTCTGTGTTGACATGTCCTCACTTATAAAATATGCTCTCTCACCCACACACCTTACACCTGTCCCCTGACAAGGTGCTTTCATGTGCATCATGTCCGCTGATAACTACCTGACAGGGTTGTCATGAGATCAAGTAAGAGCCTTGAAAAATTAAAAAAAAAAAATTTCTTTAAACAAAGGGATTATTATTAATAATGCCTGAAGAAAACCAAAGCATGTCATGAAGTTTGGACAACTAGGATATGGCAGATCTCAGCAGATGACTCCTCTCTAAAATAAGCTATCCAGACTTGATGTCCCGTGTGGCTAATGAGACCAGAAGCTCATCTTGGAGGAGAAAACAAGATGTGCGAACAAAAGAGAAAGCAAGAGTCAGGTGACCCAACGATCGATTTCCAAGAGTCTACTTCCATGACAGGGATGTACAGGAAATGTAAAGATTTGGACATTTCAACTGTGTTTCCCAAGCTGTTCTCACATCTCAAGGGTTGTGAAAATCCACGCCAGACTCTCTCTGAAGATGAACACTGGACTGTCCAGACTTTGGAAGGCTAGACAAGCATTGGCCCAGACAGCAAGAAAAAGAAAACAAACCAAACAACAATAATAGAAATCAAAGTGATCACAGGACTAGAAGAAGGAAGTGAAAAGCCAAGCAGAAGAGAAAAAACGTTGTGTGGGGTGGGCCTGTGTTATGAACTCTTAAGAGAACTTTTCAATGTCACGGGGAACAGAGAAATACCTACTGCCAGGACCTCCTCTTGAGGTCTTAATGAAAGCCATAGACCATTACCCCAGGAATATGTACAGACACAATCACACACAGAGAATGTTGCATCTGGTTTCAGGGGGTGCACAGATCCAAAGCCCACCCCCAAGACTTCTAATCATCACCAAACTGTCATTTTCAAAAGAAAGAGACTTAAGAGCCATATGGACATTGTGGTTTCCCCCAAAATCAGCAAGCAGGTAGACCACAGATTCAAGAGAGCCTTCCAGGTTTCCTGTCTCTAGACCAGACTATATCCATGGAAGGAAGATGGAAGAAATTCCTGTCTTCAGGATTTCAGGCCAGAGTCTGAGTCTATAGGATTCCCCATCAACACCCTAAAACTTTCCTCATTCCTGCTGTCCATATTGGAAGGTCTACCGACACCCCTGACGTGCCCACCAACCTGAGTGTGTATTTCTGGCATGATACCTCACTATGAAGATGCATTAGGACTCAGGGGAAGCTGGACTGCCTTCCCTGAAGCTAACAGAGACTCTCCAAGCCCTTGGATGGAGACAGAAATGGTAGGAACAAATGGCCCAGGACAAATTCCAGAAACAGCACTGATCATGATTCAAAACTCACTTTTCCAGAAAGCAAAAACACCCCATCATGTGTCCTGGCTCCAAGTATGGGTGTCTTCTGCATTCCTCAAGCCCATTAGGGTTAGGGAGGGAGGGAGCAGTGTTCCCCTTATCCAGAGCATGTGTAAGAGCCCCCACCTCCACTTCTCAAGGCAGAGGGAGGGAGGGTCCAGATCATGTGGGAACTGCTGGGCCAGCGCTCCCGGGGGGGAAAATGGGGGCAATGCCAGGTGGTACTATCATGAGATGAGTTCACAGCCATGGCAGGGCCCAGCGAGGGGCATCCCCAGAGGGAGATTCTGCATCTATATTCCATGTTTCCTGGCTTAGCAGGAGCTTCTAGCAGCCCCTCAACAGCTGGCTGAAGCCCACGAGGAAAAGTGCACAGATAATATAGACAAGGTCTTTCGGTGATCGCTAAATTTATTATTACTATTAATCTGATATAATGATTGGAACGTTTCTCCGTACTTACAGCCATCCCTGGCCTGCCCTTCCTTCCCTGACCACCTGGCCATCTAGTTCTTTCCCACTCACTCCCTTTCTCTTTTCCTCTCACCTTTACACAGGGCTGTTCAATTAATTTACTTCCAGAAAACAAAATCCACTGTTGGGAGCTTTTGCTTCCGAAGGCCAATGCCCTGCTGTCTTACAAGTGCTTCTAACAGCCACAGCAGCTAGTGCAGAGAGAGTCATTAGGCAGGAGGGCCGGCGCTCCCCCTCCACTCCCTGTGGCCCCAGCTTGCTCTGCCAGAGCCCGTATATAAGCAGGGAGAGGCGGAAGAGGGAAGACAGACAGACAGGGAAGGAGGGATTCTGTCCAGACGAATGGCAGAAGCTCCAGGGTCTGGATTCCAGATTCCAGAAAAAACAGATGTGGCCACTGGGAAAACCTTCGTGTCTGCCTTGATCCCAGCCTGCATCTCCAGTTGCCTGCTGTTAAATAGGTACCTGGCTGGTTAGTTGGTTGATTGGTTTCAGGCCAAGATTTGTCTGTGAACCCATAAGATCACCAAGAGGCCACCACGCACCCCTTGCCTTCACGGCCTCAGCACTTCCATCTTCTCCTTTCTGCTCAAAATTTGGCACAAACAAAAGAAGCGACTTCAAAGCATAGCGGCTTACTCACTGCATCGAGGACTTTATTGTGACATCTGGTGGTTTTCCACTGCCCTGACTGGGAAGCAGCAGCTTCAGTGACGGCTCTTTGGAGTATTCCCCGCCTCCTCCGTCTCCTCGGTCCCATAACACCCACATCACCCTCCCGCAGAAGAGGGGGCTCCTGCCAGCTCCCAAAGCGCTCCCCCATCCTTCCAGTGATCCCAGCACCAGGACCTCCGGAGCCATGAATATGTCCCCCTCTTTCTGCCAAGTCGCATTCAGTGAGCTACCAACCCCCATCAGCCTTCCTGCACAGGGTTTCTAGGAGTCCACTCATCTTCCCACTTGCCCTGTGCCATCTAACAGGGCATGAGCTCTTTGTGTTTTAGTTTTAAATTATATTATTATCTCTTACGTAGCAAACCCTATGTGAGGTTTAACTATGTACCAGAGAGTAGCCTAAGCATTCTGTAAATATTGATTCATTGGACTCTCATGTCAGCCCTCATTGTACAGATAAGGAAACCAAGGCAGGGAGAGTCTTAATGACTTGGTCAGGGTCACACAGCCACAGTGGCAGAGCCATGATTCGCACCCAGGCCAGCTGCCTCTCAATCTGTACTCTCAACAGTGATGTTGTAATTCTTCCCTCCAGCTGCTGTGGCCAGAGGCTCCCCCACCCCGACCCAGAGAGCAGGTGTTTTCTCACCTGCTTCCTTCCCTCCACTCCCCTATGCCATTTCTGCTACGGGAATGTTCGGTGTCAAGTCCTGTCTGCGCTCCGTCCTCCTATGGATCTTTCCTAGCCTTCCTGGCTCTAATACGAGCAATGTAAGCCATCACCTTGCACATGACCAAGCCTTGTCTTGTCACTGCCCGTCTCCCCTAGGTGGCAAACCACAACAGTGATGCCCAGATGTACTCAAAGACAGAGGCCTTTGAACCTGCAGGGGCATTATTGGCCATGCCAAGGACCAAAATTAGAGGCCTTCTGAAAAGCCCACCTCTCAAGCCCTTGTCAGCAGGGTCTGACCCTGAGTATCTGTCCAAACCCAACAAATGCATACTTTTTCATACACTCACCTTGCAAGTACATAACACCCCATAGCTCAGACTTCAAATCTCCACCCAGACCTGCCATCGTCTCTGCTTCTCACAGCTCCACAGTCTTGGCAGCTAGAGGCAGATGATATCAGTATCTGACCTCGGGTTGCATCCTTGGAGGTTTTGGTCAGACTTGCTAAGGTCCGACACTGGCCCACATCATTTGGAGCCTTATTAGTTACTCAGGTGCCAAAGCTTGAAAAGGCCCCTCGCTTGCTCTGCGCTCAGCCCGGGCGGGCTTCAACAGGATGAACCTAATTAAAAACCACTCTATCTTCCCACTTCCACTAGGAATAGCTACTGTCTGCTTCTCTCCAAAATCTGCATCTCATTTGATACCAGTACCTTCTCCCTGTGGGTCCTTTCGGTCTTCCAGAGCCTATTAAAACAGCCATGCCTGCCTTATTTATATGAGATTAGGTTGCGCTATATGCAATTTCCTTCCTTTCATGTCCGGGGCAATTTATTCTTCCTCTTCTTCCACGTGTCACGTGCTTTTCTGTCCTTCTCCGGAACTCTCTCTTTTCCCAGGCTGGGATTTGAGTTTGATATGGGTATTGTCGCCAGGCATCCTCTATTACTCAGCTTTGGTGGGGTGGGAGGAAAGGGACTTCCTGTGTTCCTGAGTTGGAAACCGGGTATGTTATCAAGCCAATCTCTACAAAGGAAAAGAAACGCAAGCCATGGGCACCAGATACCCAGTACCTGGGGTGGTGGGGGGCGGGGACAAGCCTGGGGTTGTTTTAGCTTCAGTGCACTGGGTTTCGCATTCACTCCACATGCCTGGCTTGGAAACTGGCACCTCTGGGTTAGGAAATGCTGTTGTTAAGAAATGAGGGGAGGGAAGGGAGGAAAAAGGAGGGAGGGAAGGAGAAATGAAGGAAGGAAGGTAGACACCATAAAAGTAAGCTTTATGGAATGTCTAGGACAAGCTACTAGCGCATCATTGGCTGCCTAGGACATCAACCACAGTCCAGGCTGGGTTAGAGTGACAGCTGTCTTCAGGTCCTGAATCTTAGCAACCATAATTCTAATCATTAGCATCTATACATTTTCGCAGTTTACAAGAAATCTTACTAGCACTTGCTAACACTAATCTGACCCTCCCGGGACTAAATAGCTAAGTGGCCTGGAGCTAGAATGCAGCTCTCTGAACTCAGACACCTGTTCCCCTGCATGACACAGTCCCAGACAGACAGGGGCATGGGCATACTTTCAGTGCAGCCCAAAGCCAGAAAGCATCCGTGGTCAGGACTGCAGTACACCAGAATGCCATGTTGGCCTTGCTCTTGGCAGCGTCATTGGCAACCCAGATTTTCCAACTTTCTCAGTAATGCTTGAAGTGCTCTTAACAAGAGGAAACCTCCTAGTCCATCTCCAGAGCTCAGGGCCAAAAGGCGAACTCTTCCAAACATGTCACAGATGCTACCTTAGGATCTGTGAACTCACATTCTTAGGATATAAATTTACATTCTTTCTGGATCCTTGATAAGAAAAAAATGAGAAGAGACAGTACAGACACAGTCAGTAGCAGCCAAGAATATGGACTTGGCAGCCCGACTGCCTGGGATCATACACTTGCTGCACCACATCCTGGCTGTGTGAGTTTGGGCAAATTACTTAACCTCTCTGTGCCTCCATTTTCTCATTTGTAAGATGAAGATGATAATATATCCAGCTCATAGGGCTTGATGTGAGGATTAAATTGAGTAATGCATGTAAGTACCTGTAGCAGAACTTGGCACACTGCAAGTGTTCCGGAAATGATGGTGTTGTGAATCCAACTTTTATGAGTAGTACAAAAAAGATACATTGTTACCCAAGGAGTAAAGGAAATTTGGAAAAAGTACCTGGAACGGTAGAAAAGACACACTTTACCCACTCCCAAATCTTACCCTGAGACATTGTATCAGTTAGTTACAGCTGCATAACAAACCATCCCAAAGCTCAGTGCAACAGTCATTTTTTTCTCAGTCATCTGTGGATTGCCTAATATGTGCAGGGCAGCTCTGCTTTAAGATGCAGATCCAGCTTGACATGGCTCTTTGCTGTGGTTTAGACTCAGGTCTCCTCCTTGTGTTCATTCTGAGACTCAGGCTAACACCGTGCTGTGACTTTGAAAAAGTTCTCCTCCCAAGACAATCAGTGAGCAGAAACATACAACTCTCTCAGGGGCTAGCCTCAGAACTGGCACACTCTCACTTCTACCCATGTCCTCCTGGCCAAGGCAAATCATGAGTCTAGCTCAAAGCCACGGAGTGGGGAAACTCACTGCACATTTAGTGGGAGTGGGGGGAGCATTAAAGTCACATGACCAAGAGAGTGGGAACAGGGAAGGATGGAAAATCAGGACTAATGATTCCCTCTATGACACACCGGTCTACCTGTCTCATTCCCTCTACCCTCCTCCCTGTATTTGTTCTTTACCCATCCACCTTGTGGCTCTCAATCCTCCTCATGTCCATCAGCTACCTGTAAACACAGCTGATGTGCAGCCTGTCTGGGGTGGAGACTAGATCCATGAAAAGTACGTGTCTGCAAGGACCAGAGCCACACACTGTGGCACTAGACAAAAGTCCAGCCCCCTAGGAGCCCTCCCTCCCGCAAAGAGCGTTCTGCGATTACCAGTCCCCAGTGAGTCAGTGCCAACAGCCTACCCCAGGGAGGCCAATACCTGGACAGGGGTGGGAACGTGCACCCCACTGCACTCCGAGCTCAGACAGCACGGGGTGGGACCCGCTGCCATTTCAGGGCTGGACTTACCAACAAGAAGCATTTGACCCCCAAGTAAGGGATCGGCCCCACTTTGAGGACAAAGTACAGTTAATAGCTTTGAAAATGCGCAGCTGGAATAAAAATTGTTACCGAAGTGGGTTCTTCAAATTTTAGAAAAAGGCAATTGCTTGTGAAAGCTTCAGTTACACTGAATGCAGCGGGACCACTTAATGCGGCTGTGATGGAGAGTCAGGCGCAGGCATTTGCAAAAGGTCAAGGGGACACTGTGTGTCTGGAAGCAAACAGTATCCATCTGTGTTTGCCATCAGAAGACAAGAGAGGGCTGGAGGGGTGAGGGAACGGTTTCTCTCCTGCAGAGTGAGGCCGCAGCATGTTCCGCTTTAAAAGGGGGCTGGCCTTGGGCATGCCCCGCGGAGATGCCACTCTGCTCTTCCTCGATGGCCACACTGCCTTGCTCAGCCCTGGCTATGTTCCTCGGTGGCTCCCTGGCACCTGGCACAGTGCTTTCATTCCTTCTAACCTTCATTGAGAACATTTCTCCGGAATAAGACAGATTCTTCTTCCTCAAGAAGCTCGGCGTCTCTTCAAGCAGACGGACAGGAAAATCAGCATTTCAACACAGGTTGATAAGTGTTGTGATAAAGACCCATTCCTGGTGCTGTGGGAGACCGGAGAGGAAGCACCAGGCCGGCGCAGGACGTGCCGGTGGGAAACACAGACGTGAGTTGCCTTGCTGAGTAAGGGGCTGCCAAGCAGGGTAGGAAGAGTGAACCATGCAAGCAAAAGAGTAAGAATGTGAGGCTGGAGAACTGTAGGCAAATCCCACTGTGGGATGGAAGGAGTGTTGGACAAGAACTGAGGATGGAGGGGCGGGCAGTGGCCGACCCACAAAATCCTCAATTCCAACCACTGGAAAAGAATCAAATGGGCACAATGTCTCTATCGTGGGGAGAAAGAGTCTCATATCAGGGGAAACCAGGATTTGGGGTGTATCTGTGCCACCCCATTCTCCTGTGTCCCATCTCTCATTCCCAAAGAAGGACCCCACATGTCCAATCATCTCTTGATTTTGCAATCAGCTGTCAGGTTCCCCACACCCCCCGGCAGAGAGAGAATTTCCAGTTTGGTGCCAATATAGCCCAGGGGTTCATCCGTGTCATTGAAAATGGCAGGATCTTCTTTTTTAAGGCCAAGTAATATTCCATTGTGTGTATATATCACATTTTCTTTCTCCATTCATCTGTCAATGGGCATTTGAGCTGTCTCCATATCTTGGCTGTATGAATAACTCTTGGTTTGTGAATGATGCCACAATGAACGTGGAGTGCAGGTATCTCTTCAAGATACTGATTTCCTTTCCTCTGTGTATATACCCGTTAGTGCATCTGCTGGATCATATGGTAGATCTAGTTTTAATTTTTTGAAAAGCCTCCATACTCTTTTCCACAGTGACTATACCAATCTATGTTCTCACCAAGCTGTGGGATTTCTGTGCTCAGTTTAGGATACTATTTTGTAGGTGGTGCTAGAATCTTTCCAACCCTCTAACAAGATAGAAAGTGATCATAAAAACCTTTTGAACCCTTTTTACTCCCAAGAGATTATCAACTACCCAAGTGCACAGAGTAATAACACTTAAAAATCACTCATTTCCTTGCAAAAAAGGCATATGCTCCAAATTTGCTGATTTTCTGGTATGACATGTGACTATTAATAATATGTTTCCTGGCAGATAGTTTCAAAACATAAATACACTGAATCAACCTCCTTCAAAGTTTAATGTTTTAGGAATAAATGAGGAAGATCTCTCTCAAAGAAATCTGTGCTAAGGAGACAGCATCTTGAAATGAGCATTTGACAATAGTAAAATTGTTACATTTGGTTGCCAAAAATGATGTGAGTAGTTTACTTCTAAAATTTCTCATGTAGACATGCACACAAGCTAGGCTAGCTCTGGACTAGTCTAGCTTGTCTAAAAATCTTTCAAAGTAAGTATTTTTTAAAACACATTTGTTAAAATTACAAAAATGTAACACATTCTGATTTGTTTTAAAGAACAACTGACTGACATCAAGGAAAACAGAAATTTACTAGATTAACCAGAAAAGAGATTTTGTTTTCAACAAAAACTTTCATATATTTGGTGGATGGGACTAAAATAATGAATATCATGATTTAGTAAGTGCAACCTGTGATGTGTTTCTTGCATTTGGGTCTCCGTATTTTTGTCAAATGTCTTTTCCAGCAATGAACAGACAATAAAACTAAATATTGAAATAGACTGTAGTTAAAAATTGAGGTTTGAATTGTTTTGTCACAAAACAATACACCAAGATTCAATAAGCATTATGAAGGATATTGAATTATATTTTTGAACCATTAACAGATAAAATAAAACAAAAAAATTGCAGTTATTATTTCATCTCTAAATTAATAATGTTAGTTTCTTTTTTACATTTTTATACAAATAATATTTCTATTATATATATATATTTCATACATGTAAAGTAAAGCACATAATATATTATTATACTTCTTAGAAATAAATTTAAAAGTACACATATTGGAGGCATTTGTTCAATGTCTTTTTATTGCTCTTGTGCATAATCACAGGATGTGAAGACCACTGGCCTGGGCCACCAAATGGGCTCTTAGGGTCTCCCTACGTCCACTGTCACACCACTTTAGTCAGCTCTCCATCCACAGCCTGACTCACCTGTTTAAACTTGGCTCATCTCATTGACCTTGGACAATGACCCACGTCTCGTCCTTGTCCTCACTGTCTGTGGTTACCTCTGTCTAGGTCCTTCAAGACTAGGACAGCACAGTGCCCAGGGTGTGCCCACTGACATGGGAGGATCTAGACCCGCCAGGATGGCAGGGGAGCCCTGGTCAGCATCCCAGCCTTGGCTCTCAGGCTTAGCAATTGTTCTCTGAACATACGTGCTGTCATCATTCCAAGGAGAGAGACCACATAGGTTTTACCCATCAGTGCACACCCAAAGCCCAGCCCACTGGGCTTCAATATGACATATTCCATAAGTATTTGTTCAGTAAATCTATCATTTTGTGGGGAAGCTGGGTCCAGAGAGGCATCAGCCATCAATCACTTGCTGTATCAAAATATCCTTCCTTCCTTCCCATGATGGGCCCAGGTCATCAGCCTTGGTGCCTCTTTGTTGCATTTCAAGGCATCTGTGGCCCTTCCTGCACCCTTTATCACCCTAAAGTGCTCTCCAAGTCCAAATCCCCGGGGAGAAGGGATTAGGAGGGAACAATCCCTTTTGTTCCCCTGAACACTGGAATGCCTTGTGCTAATCAAACCTCTCCTTTGACAGCCAAGGAACTGATCAAGTTACCAAAGGTTCTACAATTCCAGGACAATGGAGGCCTACCAGCCTTTGCAAAACCCGTAGAGCCACTCACATAGCCCTCGGTGGACTAGAGAGGGTCAGTTCTCTTTGGAGAACCTCTACTCTGATACCTTTAGAGCAGGTCCCAGCCCCAAGGAGTTTGGGTAGGGGAGAGCAGATCCTTATTGGAAACTGCTGTCAGACCCATGTGACCCACCAGTCATGTGCAGACAGTGTCACACGGATGTTCTCAGATTGGCCGGTCCAGAGCAGCCCTCTCCTTCACTGGGGTGGCGTATGGTCTCCCTGGCTATGAGCCTCCCTAGCCTACAAGAAGATCCAAAAGTCACTTTTTTGTTTTATTTATTTTTTAATTGACACACAATAATTGTACATATTTATGGGGCACCTAGTGATGTTTCTGTATAGTGAATTAAATACAGGGTAATTTAGCATATCCATCTCTTCAAACACTTATTTATTTATTTGCATTGGGAACATTCCATATCCTCTCTTCTATCTATCAAGCAGCGGAAAGGCATAGAGAAGGAGAGGATAGAAACAGCCACCAGGAAAACAAGCTCGATCCTTTCCCCCAGCACGCAATGAGCACAGTAATGCATCAAGTTCCAGTACGGAACTGACCATAGACCCACAGTCCACATAACCTGTGAACTGACTAACAGTGGATGGTGAAGACCACTCAGGAGCGGAGGCCGGGCCAGGCCCCCCTCCCCCTGCAGAGGGAAGAGAAGAAGTTCGGACAGGGCGATCCTGCTACCTCTGAGATTGGGGCTGGGGAAGGTGTGGTAAGGATGTACCTAGAACAAGTCTAGAGACAGAGGGGACAGAGGTCAGTGGAAGCGTGGAATTCTAGAAACATCAGGAAGGTGAGCGTCTTGGCCAGGGAGGCAAGCCTCTCCCAAGGTCTTCTATGCCATCCTGGGTGTGCAATAAAGAAAATATCAATGCCTGTGGGTGAGATGAGTGGATTTCTAATCCTGGGGCTGTCCAGAAATTCTGTTTGTCTATACAGACTGTACCTGGAGTGCTTGACATTCCTACTATGGGGTGTTTTATGTTCATTTAAATTCTAAATATAGCTGTGTGGTGAGATTTCTTTTCCAGTAGCGCAGATATCCCCAGGAGTGCATGGAAAAGGGGGTAGAGGTGTGCCAAATGGCAATACTCCATAAAACTAATTACCTGGGAAATTTTGTGGGGGAAATGCATTGTGGTACAGGTGTTCTGTGCAGTTTATACATCCAGACAAGCCCTGCATTTATGAGCCATAAATGAAAATATTGAATATGCAATGTCTATTAGCCTTGCGGTTCCAGATTCTGAATCACTTGTTAAACGAGTCCTCAACGCACGAGTGCACCCTGCCACGGTGATTAGCCCACCAGACGCACTCCTGCTCAGCCCTGAGCCAGCAGCCTCTTCTAGGTGTGCATTTGGGGCTTGGTTTCAATTTTCCCTTTGGTCAAGAACCGAGTGGCTCATCTCGTCCTCAGCTGAGGTGCTCCAGTGTGGCATCTGAGCTCGCTATGACAGAGCTCCAGGCTGTCCGTTCATCCCAGATGAACCTCCATCAGTCAGTCTATAGGTTCTCTTTTCCTTCTCCACAAAGGTGAGAGTAGACATCAAATAACAATGGTGCAAAAATGCATTATAATAAGTATATAGAGATCAAACGTGTGATAAATATGAGCACATATCAAAATAAACCCCCAGCCCCTCCTCTCGCATCCTCACCCCCAGCTCCTCATCACCTTGCACCTGTCTCACTGAGAACACTGAAGCAGAACGAAGAGAGGCTCTCCCCAAGCCCCACCATGGCACACACACCCCTGCTGGCACCCAGTCCCCCTGGCTTCCTTCCTGGGGTTACGCGTGGCCTGGCCGTGTCCCCAGCTCAGCCTCAGGTCTGCACCCATGTGTGACTCACACTCCTCACCTGCTCAGGACATTGCCCTGTGATTCTCCCCCTGTCCCCTGTGTCATCACATGTTTTCCTCTCTACTGACCTCTTTCCATGGGCGCATTTGTTGGACAACCCCAAAGGGTGATCCCCAGTGAGTCACCTTCTTTTGTCACCCTGCCCCTCGAGTGCAGGAAGAATCTACAAATTAATTCCAGCCCACACAGCATGACAAAGTTTCTGGGGTCTAACTCCCTGGACTATGTTATGTTATGCAGCAAAGGTGAGAGTATCACTGGGATGTGATTAAGTTCCCTCTTCAGTTCACTTTGAGTTCATCAAAGAGGGAACATCCTTGGGTGGGCCTAGTCTGATCAGAGGGGAACCTTTTAGAAGAGGGCTGAGGCCCTGGCTGAGCAGAGCAGTCTCCAGCCGGCCTTAATGTGAGCTGCCAGGTTGGAAGAGGGGCTGTCAGGGGCCACGTGTCCAAGAGCCATGGGTGGCACCTTGGAGCTGAAGAGTGGCCCCAGCTGACAGGCAGCAAGGAAACAGGGACCTCAGTCCACATCTGCAAGGAACTGAGTTCAGCCAATAACCACACGGGCTTGCAAGTCCCTGGAACCATGTTTGAAACAGCAGACAGGACTGTCCTGTGCAAATATTTTTTATAGTGTCCCGTTGATATAAAAGAAAAAATCTTGATTTTAAAATGTGCTATAAAATCCATGGATCAAATGTCAATTTCCTTGTTTGATATTATACTATAGCTATGTATTATAATTGGTTGCCATGCAGGTTGTGATGGTTGATTTTATGTGTCAATTAGAGGGTGTTTGGGGATGAGATTGACATTTAAATAGTGAACCTTGAGTGAGCAGATTGCACTCCATATGTGAGCGGGCCTCATCCAATCAGTTGAAAGCTTGAATTAAACAAAAAAACCATCTTTCCCAAGTAAGCAGGACTTCCCCAGCAGACAGCCTTCGGATCTTATCTTGACCCTGGCTCCCCGGTCTCCAGCTCGGCCGGCTCCCAAGGCAGATTTTGGACTCTCCACCCTGCGTAATCACATGAGCCAATTCCATAGAACAAATCTCTTTCTCTCTACCCACATCCTATCGGTTTCTCTCTCTGACTAACACAGGGGGAAACTGGACAAAGGGTGCACGAGACCTCTCTGTACTTTTCTTGCAACTCCCAGTCCATCTACAATCATTTGGAAATAAAAAGCTTAAAAAAAAAAAAGTCAAGGGTCATGGAAATCAAGGAGGGTCACTGAGAGACTGTTCTAGACCCAAGGAGTCTAGCGAGATGCGACAGCTGGATGCATCGTGGCCTTGGACTCGATTATTTTGCCGTAAACAACATTACTGAGGCAATTGGCAAAACTTGAAAGGGGTTTCCAAGTGAAGAATATGTGAGAGGTGTTAGTAACACACACACCACATATTTCTGGAAGTTTGAAATTGTTTCAAAATAAGAAGTTAAAAAATAACCCACGGATCCACGAGGGGTACAGCGATTTATCGACGAAGATTTAGAACAGAGGTGAGCAAAGTTTCTGCAATGGGCCAGATGATAAGAGATTCTTTTTTTCAGCCTTGCAAGCGATGCAGTCTCTGTCATTACCACTCAACTCCGTTGTAATAGCATAGAAAGCAGCCACAGAAAGTATGTGATCAATTAAGGGTGGCCATAGCGGGCCTACAGTGGGCACAGGCTGTAGTTAGCTCATGGTTTGGAATAAGAGGTGTTTCTTCATTGCCCAATTAGTGTGCATGAAGATTTCCATAAAGTCCAAGCAGCATCTCTTCCTTTTCAGGCCCAGAAACTATCTCTTTGTGTTCCTTAATATCAAATGTGCCATTCCTAACTAATGTTGTATCTCCTACCTTAAGAAAAAGATAGCAATGCTATGATTCACTTATAATGCTATGGTGCCTTGAATCCTGTTTGCTCTGAAGCAATAAAGGTTTTCTTGCCTCTGTGATTTCCCAAAGTCGTGTGTTTAATGCCAGTTACATCGTTCATTGCACGTGATGCTGCCTTGTCCACGTGCTGCCCTGAGCAGCCGCTGCCGATAGCTCTCAAAGCTGTTCTAGTGCTTTCCCGATGACGGGCACCAATGCAAGTCTACCCAGAGTACCTAGGAAAATGCAAACATTAGTTCAGTTCCTGGTCTTGTTGGATTTCCCATTTGGAGTTTTATAGGCTGAATGCAAACACAACACATCTCCCCTACTTGTCTTGAACTTTGGAGGCATAATTACTAAATTCCTCGTGTGTACTCTCTTGACCTCTTTGAGTCTTCACTGCACACCTACCCTCCTATACTGCCACCTGGGTGGGAGAAGGGCAAGCGGCCATGGGCAGGTAAGAAAAGAGGTCTCCTTCACACAAAGTGTGTCCATTGCTCGTTAGGCATGGCTTGAAGCCAACTGTCAAAGCACAGTGTCAGCACCTCTCTTGGGGCAAGAGAAAACACCATCAGATGGACCACTGGCGATGTGAAGCAGAGGTCTCGACAGCCACCCCTGGAGGACTGCCTGACACGTGGCACAGAGGGCACAGGGACCACCCTGGGTGCCAGCAGCAGGCTGTACAGTGTAAAAGACACCTGCCACCATCCCCGTCACCCTAGGATGCTGTAGAGAGGAGGCAGCACCTGTTCAGACAAGAGTCTGTGCAGTAGGCTCAGCCCCAAGGGTTGGTAACAGACCCCAGGCAGACCAGAACCCCAGACTCATCATCTGTCTGACACCAGTGAGAGTCACCTGCAGTCGGCATGTCAGTACCATTTCCTGCAGCCCAGACTCATGCAATCTCAAGAAAGAAACACCATGGTGGCTGGTGAAAGAGATCCACTCACCAAACGCCCTCCTGGAGCCAGCAACAGGGCCCCAGCACAGCCCCAGAGGTGTGTGCGTCCTGGAGCTGCTGGGACTGTAGCTTCAACCCTGTGCATGGAGCAAAGGGTCAGACAGTGTCCCAAAGAAGAGGAGAAAGGACTAGGGGCCCATTTGGGGCCTGATCCAGGCTCTCGGTACCCGGCCTAGACAGCACTGCTGGCCTGCCGGCCCCAGCACGGCAGGGCCTCCAGGAGCAGAGATGAACAGGACAGCTTTCCCAGGGCCCGTCATGCTGCCTTTGCCTCATCTTAAGGAAATCATCACAAAATATAAGACAAATTGAATCATAACCGACAAACCAGCAGCACTGTCGGGGGACAGGATGAGGTTATTAATTTCTGCTTAAGGGACTGGGATGAGCTGCACGAATGTAAACAGGGTCTCTAAGTAGAGATCGCATTTCAGGAGCAGATGACAGCAGAAGGCCCCGGAGGTGGCGGGGCATGAGACGAGCCCAGGCGGGCAGTCGGGGAGTTGGGATACAGAGGACCCTCAATACCGAGGTGGCTGAGAAACACTGGAGGGAGAAAATCATCCGAGAGCAGAGGGGCCGTCACAGCACAGCTGGAGGGAAGATGACCTGCAACATCTCAAAGAGCCGGGTTAGAACTGGTGCAAGCCAAGCCTTCGCCATCTGACCGGGTCCCTTTTGGACACATGTCGCTAGCGCTGTAGGGCTGGAGGTGAGTTCTCCAAAGGACCGTCATGCCAGAGAGTGTGAGAGCAGAATGGGCAATAGTTGACCAGATACTGGATGTGGCAGGTAACTGGCAACGTTGTGGTTCCTTTAATAGAAACAGAAAATGAGGAAGCAGACTAGGTTTTGAGGGTTAAGATTATGAGTTTGATTCAGGGATGCTGAGTTTGGAGGTACAGGCAGGATGCACACGTGTAGACACCCTGAAGATGAGAAAGAAAAGCCTGGAGCACTAAAAAAAAGTTTCCCTTCTGGCCTAGGGCCTACTCTAATCATTCAGAAATGTCTAATAAGCCCAAAGTCAAATGTGCAAGGAACATGGTGGGCGTTCAGTAAGTGTTGGATGAATTCATTAATTAGTTAATTTATTAATTAGAAGAGGCAGTGGACTGACTGCCAAGGTACCTGGGTTCAAGCCTAATCATTGTACTTTGCTCTCAGTCAAGTTTTCTCTCCCTTTCTAGACCTCAGTTTCCCCCTCTGTTCATTAAGAGGGTTGAACTAGATGTCTGAAGCTCCTTCCAGCCACAATTCCACCCTTGTCCTTCTAGCGTTCCTTGTCTTTGTATTGAGCGCTCCGCCTCAACTGAGCAACTTGAAGAGGGAACTTCCTCCTCCCCACCCTATATCCCGATGGGGTGGGCAATTGCTTCAGACACCTGGTGCCCCTCCTTGGCCCACGCACACCCCCAACCCCACGCTCTGTGTGCACCTGCCTCCAGCTCTACGTGAGGAAGCATCTGTGGCTCCTTACCTGGAAAACAAGGCATTTCACAAGTTGATACTCACCCAACAGTCCACACACCCACGCTCCAGCCCGGACCACTGGAATTTTCATCACTCCTTAGACACCTTCCTCTCTTCCACACCTCACAGCCTTGCATGTGCTCTTTCCTGCACCTGGAACGCCCTCCCCATCTGGAAACTCATCCCTGGCTTGGGACCAGACCAAAAGTGTCCCCCTCCTTAAAACCTTATTGGAGCCCATTGGTAAGTTAGTCACTATACCCTGACTAAATTTACACTTATTTGTGTGGTTCTTTCATTCATATCTGTCTTCTGTACTGACGCTATAATCTCTATGAAATCAGAAATTGAGTCTTTAAACTCTTTGGGTTCACTCCCGTAACCCTCACATCTCCAGCACGCAACCTGCTACTTTCCAGAAGTGTTTCTTGAGCGAAAAGTGAATGCCCCTAGAGAACTCTGTGCAACCTCTCTGATGGTAGCTACCACAGGTGTTATAATTATTTACATTCATCTTTTCCTATTTCCTCCAGAAAACTCAACACCATAGGGCAGTGCTCGTCATCGTTGCAGAGGGACATGGTGGTCAATGCCAGCTCTGGACTCCGGTCCCCTGAGTATGAGACCCTTGTTCTCACTCTCTCAAGCTGCTACCCTCAATCAGGATAACCTCTCTAAGCCCCGGTTTCTTTATGTGTGCAAATGGACTAATGATAGCATCTACATTACAGAGTTGGTCTCAACATGAATTATGAGCGTCTGTGCAAAGTCCTGCACCTGGTAAACACTCAATAATCCTAGCCAGTATTAGCAGCTGCAGATATAGTATTAGTGCTGGTGGAAACAGAGGTTTCCCCAACACTTCACTAGGCGCAAGCCCTTAGAAAGTAATAAATAATATCCACGTGTGGTCGAGTGAGTAGAACAGAGCTCACCTTCCGGGGCTCCATTCGCTGGCTCAGCTGCAGGAACTATCATTTGTGTTTGCAACAGCACTGAGCCCTGCGGGGCGATGTCCTCGCTCCCAGGTCAAGTTTCTGCAGAACATTCTTCTTCCCGGGCAACAGCGGCTCATGGCTGAAACTCAACTCTGCGTCCTCCCTGTTGGATTTGATTCCATAGATTGGTTGCCCTAAAAGGTTGAAATTATAGTGTTCGTATTGCGATAAGAGTCCTTGCCTCTGTACCCCTGTTATTTCTTGAAATGTGTAATCACCGCCGTCTCTAAGAACCTTGCATTAGGAGAGAGCGGAAACGCACCTGGGCCTCGGCTGCCAGGGAGGGAGCTGGGCACAGGTCTGCATGTGAGGCGCTAGGGTGAGGCACACGCCCTGGCTGCGCTGGGCTTTGGGGCTCGCCAAGGTTCTAAGTGAGTGTAGGGTCCTAGAAAAGGGAGTGAAAGTTGGAGAGAGGAGCCTGAAGTTGAACATCAAGGTCAACTTCCTACCAGAGGAATGCAAACAGAGCCCTCCAAGCCTCGGCACAATTGGGATGTTGGTGCAGGTTGCTCATTTGCAAGAAGAGGGTCTTACCTGGAACCTCACCTAGACCTGCCTGCCCCACCAGCACTCTTCAGAATGCACCCACCTGGTTCGCTGTGTCCTCAGCCGCCTCTTTGGAGAGTAGTCTGATAAACTAAGCTCCTCTTCTTGGCATAACCAGAATTCCTTTTAACCCCAAACCCCTGAATTCAGTAATGTCCCACTCAAAGGAATGACTTTCTAATGGTGAAATTTCAAACTAGAGGCACCAACGCTCAAGAGATTTGGGAGAAAACCAGCCATCCAGAATAGCTCAAATGACACTGGGAGAAGACTGCACATCCCCCCGTGTATTCACCCAACCCTGCTTTCCTCAGGGACAGAGCAGCAAGAAAACATTAGTGTCATTTGGGAGGAGGGAGGATGCTTCTAACTTTAAAGTTCCTTGCAAGATTCCCTTCCACCCTCACACTTGTGGGGCGTACAGAGAACCAGAGGGCCAAAGGGTTCTCGGCCGCTTTCAGATGAAGAATCACAAAGAATCGCTTTCAGATGAAGAATCACAAAGAATCTTGTGACTACTCCAAGTCCACACCATTCATGAACTGGCCCCCCAGTGCTTGGTCAGGAGTTCTTCCCATGACGTGTGGGTGACAGGTAACTCCCCCACGACACCCCGACATGCAATGCCTTGTCTCCCTCGGCTCTTTCTAAAAGCCACTTAGTAGCACATCTAGCAAACGTGTCCTTTGCCACACTGTTCCTGCTAAGTGCCGTGACTTAAGCACTTAGGGCTAGGGAGGAAGCCAATCCAGAGAATTCCAAGAGCTCTGAGCACTCCGGCGGCTTTGAAAGATGGCGTGCGCGGCTCATCTTCCTTTTCAGTAACTGGGAGAGTCATTCTGACCCACATAAAGCAAAGAACCTGACGTTACAACCCTGCTTTGAAGAGAATCTGCCTCCATGGAGTTCAAAGGGAATAAAAAACTAGGTCAGTTGCCCAGGGTTTCTAAAGAAGGAAAAAAAAAAGCGGGGAGAAAAAGTCATATTTCTAGGGAAATTGATCTCTTCCACTCTCCATTGTCTTGGCTTTTTAACCAAATGAAATAAATAAACTAGTCTGAATTTATGTTAAAGGTATAAGCCTGAATGCTCAAGAAGCACCAGTTAATTTAAGCCACATCTGTTTGGGCCCAGCCATGTGTCCCTCTAGTTCCCTGTGCGGGAGCATTCTGTCCCCACAGGGCACGGAGCTGGGGACTCATTCCCACATACGCTGCCACCAGCGCTCTGCGTCCCTCTCTCATGCCACCCACTCCCGTGTGGCAGGTCCCACAGCAGGGGCACCCACAGCAGCAACTGCCGCTCTCTTCTCTCCTTTCATTCACTCATTCATTCATTCATCAAACGTTCACACATTGACTCTGTTGTGCCTGACCCCCTGGGTCCTACAGGAAGCACACAGCTGCTAAGGGGCCACTCACCAACATGCCATTGCCTGGGCACTGTGTTTGTGGCAGCTCACTCAGATCTCACGATGAGCCGGCAAGCAAGGTGCTATTTCTCCCAGTTCACCAATAAGGCTCAGAGGGGAATTACAAAACCCAGGGTCTAAGTTCATCTTCCTCCTCCAAAGCCAGAGTTCTTTCCACATCAGGGTCTGTTCCAGTCTGGCAACCTGTGTCTGGTGGCTTCCACACACAGCCACCTCGGACACCCCTGCCTTGCCCCCTGCTCTCACCCTCAGTGGAGAATTTGTTCATCTGTCTCTCTTTCTCACTAGACTGTGAGTTCCTTGGAGGGGAGCGACAAGTCTTACTCATTTTTTACATGAATGAGTTTTTAATGAAATAAAGGCAAAAAAAAAAAGGCAGGGAACCCCAATAGGGCCAGCTAAGTGTAGGGAGGGTGGGGAATGGTGCTCTCCTGCCTCACACTGTCCCCCATGTCCAGCCCTGGGGGCTCAATGCCACTGGTGTTCCTTGGCACCTTGCACCACTGCCCAAAATACTTGGTCCTACACTCTCTTTCTGCCCACCAGTCTGGTTCTGTGAATTTCCTTAAGACCTTGTACCAGACCAGATCCCAGCAGAAAACAGTTTGCCTGACAGAGAATCAAGTAATTATGCGGGAACCAACAGGGCACAGAAGTCACCTGGTCCCAGCAGCTGCAGAAAGCCAGCACTGCCACAGGGCATGAGCAGGATGGGGGACAATCAGTGGGAACCAAACCAGGTAAGAGCTAGAGCCATGACAAAGCAGCCACCGGGCAGTGGCTGTCTGTAGGAATGAAGCCACAGACAGGCAGGTGGGAGGATCAGAGCTGGTTGAGTCGACCAGACAGCAGGAGAATGCAGGTGACATCGTGCAGGTGAGTCAGTCTCCAGGACACAGACAGAGAGGGGAGGGGTTGGCAAGTGGAGTTTAAGCAGCACAGATCTCTTCCATCTGAGGACACTGAGACATAAGCAGATGGGGCTCCAGACCTGCCTTCTAGGGTCGTAAAGACATGCCCTCAGCAATCAGACCCCTGCTTGGGCTTTTTCCTTGTGTTGGTCTTGTCCCCAAGTCATCGGTGTCCTAATGAACAGAGCAGACCCTAAGAGCAAAGAACATTATTCATCTGAAATGCCTCAAATCAACAATACTTTATTAAATAACTGCTTTGTGGCAGATACACAGACAAATGAAATTTATACACAGATAAATGAGATGTTCTGTGTTCCGGGTCTTCCGGGAACTCATGATTTTGTTGCAGAAATCACTCCCGTGCTGGAAAGTCAATTAGCAGCAAGGTTTGTTGTTACTATTCCAACAATATTGGACCATTTGAAATAAATTGGCAAGGTAAAGAAGCTGGATAGGTGGGTTCAGACCTTGCACCAACTGAATTAAATGAGCGTCAGAAGAGAAGCCGCCTCAAAGCTTGCCTTTCTTTGCTGTCACGACATAAAGGTGAACCATTTCTACACCATATTGTTATGCATGACGAAAAATGGATTCTTTTTGACAATCGCAAATGTTTGGCACGATGGTTGGAGAAAGATGAAGTGCCAAAACACATTCCAAAACCCAATATTCATCCAAAAGAGCTAATGATGTGTTTGGTGGTCCAGCACTGGTATTATCCACTGCAGCTTCATGAAACCTGGGCAGTCGATTACAGCCATGGCTACTGCAACCAATTGGACGAAATGAGAAGGATGCTTGCGATTAAGCAGCTGAGATTGGTCAACAGAGACGGACCAATTCTCTTGCAAGACCACGCTGGACCATACGTTGCACAAACAACGCTGCTCAAACTACAGAGGCTGGACTTGGAAACTGTCTGTCATCCACTGTATTCACCAGAACTTGCACCAACTGACTACCACTTCTTCCAGGCT